>VUQR01028269.1:0-18854 GCA_015108515.1 Hemichromis elongatus
ATGTCTCTCCGTAATAATGGTTCCTTGCATTGCCAGGCTTGCATTTCATTGCATTACATTTCAAAATGCATTTGTAGCTCGTTCCCAGCCTAAAATAAAACTCAGTCAGACTGTCTCTGTCCATGGTGTATAGGTTTAGCCTACTCTTATGCTTATGTCTCTAAGCAGCTGTCCAGGAATTGTATCAATATGATGTGCGCATGTAATCTATTTCGTGGCGTAATTCGTTGCCATGTTATACCTAATTCGTGGCCACAAATTAGCATTTCGTGCCCTCGAAATAGTATTTCGTGGCCGCAAAATACTATTTCGTGCCCACGAAGTAGTATTTTGTGGCCACGATTTATTTATTTTTTGGACCATGTCATCAGAGGGGCTCCGTAATACCTTTAGTTATTGGTCCTGGAGGTCGGCACTTGGTTTCTAGTCCTGCTAAAAGAAGTTTTAAAATTACCATTTTTTAAACGTTTTGCTTTTTCTTCTCTGTTTCTCAGATGGTGTCCACTCAGTCTCAGCTCAGTGCATTCTCCAAGTCACCATCATCACAGATGAAATGCTGTCCAACAGTATCACGTTGCGGCTGGCCAACACCTCCCAGGAACATTTCCTGTCCCTGCTGCTGTCTCAGTTCTTGGACGGTGTGGCCAGAGTCCTGTCCGCTGCCCCCGAAGACGTTGTGATCTTCAACATCCAAGATGACACGGACGTCAGCGCTCGCATCCTCAACGTCAGCTTGTCGGTGGCTGTGCCTGTGTTCGGGGAGGGACACCAGCATCCCGGCGGGCTCGGTAATGGAGGTGACGGGCCTGGGAGAGGGGCTGAACCTGGGGAGTTTTTTGGCTCGGAGGAGCTCCAAGAGAGATTGTATTTGAACCGCAGCCTTCTCGCTCAGATTTCCTCCCAGGAGGTTCTTCCCTTTGATGACAACATCTGCCTGCGTGAGCCGTGTGAGAACTACATGAAGTGCGTGTCGGTGCTGAAGTTTGACAGCCTTGCGCCCTTTGTTGCATCCGATACGATCCTGTTCAGACCTATCCACCCCATCGCCGGGCTCCGCTGCCGCTGTCCCACCGGCTTCACGGGGGACTACTGCGAGACTGAGATCGACTTGTGCTACTCTAAACCGTGTGGACCTCATGGCATGTGCCGCAGCAGAGAGGGAGGCTATACCTGCGAGTGCTTTGAGGACTACACAGGTGAGAGACTTCACTGAACACAATAAGCACACTCTTATGTCATAACTTCATTCAATTATTGACCCAGTTATGGTGCATTCATGTTAGTACACATATGAAAAGAAAAGCTGGCAGCTTTCTTCCACATGTGGTTGTTAACTATATCTAACAGAGAGAGACAAAGATCACCAATCACAGTTTTTTCTTTCTTTTTTTTTTGTTGCTACTGTTGTGTAAGGCGTCCTTGGGTTTTTTGAAAGACTCTATACAATTTGACAGTGTGTGTTTTTTGGTGAAAACGGAAAAAGAAGTGAAGTTTAAAAACAAAAGCGATGAAAACAGTTTGTTGGTTTCACCTTTAGTAGCAACGATTTTCTGGCATAGTTTGTAAAGTACTGTGCTTTGTTGGAGGTTGTTGAAGTAGGTCTGTTTTGAGGTACTAAATCGTCATCAGACATTCTTGTTGGTTCACTAGGGAAGGTAAATGGATGGTGTTGACCTGTCCTGGGCATACCCTACTTCTCGCTCTATGTCAGCTGAGATGGGTTCCAGCCCCCAAGTTTAAGTTAAAACTTAAAATATTGTATTAAACCCTCCTCTAAACTTTAGTTGCCAGGTTTTGCACCATTCTGCTGTGTGCAGAAATGAGGTTTTAGCAAACTGTCACTTTCAAGCTCCATGAATTCCTGCTGAAAAGCACCTGTCTTAAAGTGTTTAGTGCCACTAGAAAGTGAAGCGGACCAGTTTCTGCCAAGCTGTTCACATGTCTGCTTGTCTCTTCACAAACTCCCACGGGGGCTTTAATGTCTACATCTGTCCCTTTCACTCCCCTTTTCAGCTCTTTATAACCACAGACCGTCCACTTTACTAATAACCCGCTCGGCAGACATAAGTTGAGTGATGACTTACTTGATTTATCCTCATTGCAGTAAGTCACAGCAGAAGTAAATGAAAAAAAACATGAGGTAATAAACCGCTACATATCTGTGTGCGACCTTTGACTCACTTACCGGAACAAATCCATAAATATCAGAATACTCAGCAGAAAAAGAAAGAGATCTTCTTTTTCTCAGCTACTGAATAAACTGTATAGTTATAGCAGTGGGCGGGGTCTCAAAGCTAAGATCTAAGGACAGGAAAAGTGATGATATAAAAAGCTCTGTTTCCTCATTCATGTCTTTTTTCTGAGACTGGGGACATAAAAAAAAAAGGTGTTTACTGTGTTTAAAAAAAACACACAGAAAAAAAAAACCCCAAGATCACCAGAGCCCTGAGTGGAACAAGGGGAGGAAATTATTAAATATACATGGCTACAGATGGAGCGTGTCCCCTAGCTGTGAAATACCCCACGGCTTAACAAAAAAGCATCACAGAGCGCACACAATGTTGAGACGGAGAGGACAGAAGCTTCCATTTCCAGTGATAATGAAGGATTAATTTATCACTGTTGGCAGCAGAATGGTGAAGCAGTTGCAGGAATTGTAATTCATTCATTGCTCTAAAAATTATTCACGTCTTCAAAGGGTTAAAGAGCGTATGCTCATTCGGTTTATAGTTAAGGGGAAAAGGGGGAAGTTGAAAAGGAGTTTAAAGAGAGTGAGAGTTAAAATATGCTAATTAATACTGTTTGAATATTAGGCTAGTTACCCTGTCTTTTTGTTGAGAGGTTAAGTGGGTCAAATACTGACTTTTTAATGCGATTTCAAGTTTCATCTTGTCTTTGAAGCCCCAAGATCGTATATTTATGATTACAGAGTAGCATTTTAACACCCTCTTTTCATCACTTAGCTTGTTTATAACACAGAGTAATATATATATATTTTCACTTTATATGTCAACAATTAATATTCAGAGTCAGAAGCTATGTGTAAACACAGAGTAAGTGTAAGATATACACTTTATATAAAAGACGGAGACATGATCTTCATTCGCACTCACTGCTTATGCTAGCTAGCGTCTTTATTGAGTTGCAGTCAAAGATTATATGTTTGTTTTTGTTTGTTTGCTAACTAAACATAGCACACGACTGCATCTTAGGCCCCTGAATGTTTTCCTCAATATCAGATATTTTAGCATTATTATGTTGCCTAGCAACCACCTACCGAAAGGCCTATTAATAAAAAATATTATGAAGGCACATTTTTATTTATTTATTTTTGTTTATTCTCTATTTTGCATGCTGAAGCAGAAAATGCCCTTACAACATCTTAAAACGACTATAAATCTTTTATTAAGTGTTGATATATCTCATACATATTCCATAAAAGTATGTAAAATAAATAGTGTACATTACATATTTATTCTTTACTTACTGAACGGATGATACTTAAATAAGAGACAGTTGTTTTGGAGCTGATTAGTTTATGCGCAGATGTGTAGCAGCTGTGAAATCAAGAATGCAGACCTGGTGAAGGAGCACTTCACTTCCATAATAATCCAAAGATGATTACATTGACTAAGATCTGTTTGAAAAGGCCTCTAGTTTTAAAAAAAGAGCTGAACTGAAGAATTGCTGAAAACCCCGCTGTTGTCTTTGGGCTCTCATTAATAGCATTGCTTCCTTTGTTTCTCATCGGACAATGAAAGATTATTTTTTTCCCGTAGAGCTGCTCACAAAGACTCAAATAGTGTCGGCATTTGAGTGTGTGGGCTGAGTCGCTCCGAGTCCAGGTTGAGTGGCACTTACATATTCTTGCACAGTTGTGGGTGTTTGAGCTGTACCGCAGGTGCTTTTAAAGTGAATCAGCAGAGAGGGAGTGAATGTGTGAGTGGGTGAAGTGGGCGTATTTTTGTCCACAGTTAGCTACATTCATGTGCATCACTTGATGAGGTTTAGACCCCGATGTGGGGCTTTATCTGAATATGATGCAGCAGTTTAAGATGTCTCACTTAATCGGTTTGATCAAACAAGGTCTTTTATACACGGTTATACATGACATACGCTCCTCTGATGTACAACTCCCGCTGCCGCTCTTCAGTTCATCACTCTCTACACTTCGATGGGACTCAGTGTGTGTATGTGTGTGTGTGTGGATGGGTATTAATATCTTCGTTGGGACCAAAAATTGGAAGTTTACTATTCTTGTGGGGACCGACAGCCCTTGTGGGGATCAAAATCCTGGTCCCCACGAGTTTGAAGGCATTTTTGAGACTCAATATGTGGTTTTAGTGTCAGGTTTACTATTAGGTTATGGTTAGGTTAAGGGTCAGGGTTAGGTATTCATTTTTGATGGTTAGGGTTAGGGTAAGGGGCTAGGGAAAGCATTATGTCAATGAGATGTCCCCACAAGTTATGAAAACCCAACGTGTATGTGTGTGTGCGCTAAATTGCTCACTCTGTCTCTTTCAGGTGGGTGGATAAGTGCTGTATAGCTATGATTTTGTGTGTAAAGAAAGGTGGATGGACAATCTGTGCAAGGTTTATGTGTTAATGGTGCGTGTGCGTGCGTGCTGGGCAACTGTTGGACTGTAGGCGTCACCAGATGGTAGCAGGACAGAAAATGAAAAAGAAAAAAAAACAAAAACAAAAATGTATAACAGCCATCATCGTAGCTGTTTTCAGAAATACGGAGTAAATTATTTGGTTCTTCCAAATCATTCTGCAGATGCCCGTACAACAAGATTGTTGTCCTACTTTTGCTCTCACACATGGTTTTCTTAAAACACACGGCAGGAAGGATGCTCCTCTTTCCGAGCTCTCTGTCTCTCTGCGTGAGTGTAACTTATTGTAGGAATCCTGGATGTGTTTGTGTTGATCATTCAGCTAATAACTACTGACCTCCACCTTGCTGTGATGATCAGATATTTTTTTCCCTCTTTGCTAATTCATTCAGTCATTGAGAATACATTTGTGGGCTTTTAATGTGCAGACATGGTTTGGAACAAAAATATTCACACTCACATTTACAAATCACCATGAACTCCTGCCAGACACACTGTAAGCCACTACAATTTTCCTCTGAGAGATGGCATGAATAAAAATGTTATCAGACACACGTGTGTGTGTGTGTGTGTGTGTGTGTGTGTGTTTTTTTATTTAAAATCACAGCTTTTGCATGTCGCTGTTGTGTAAAAGCCTAACTTTTACCTCTAAATAGTTTAGCTCAGGGTGTTAGCCGATATGGCTTCTACCTCGCTGTGTGCCCTTTGTCTTTATTTAGCACTCGGTGGTGTAGAGAGGCGCACTAAACACATGTAAGGGGATTACTTGTTTTAGTTAAAGAGAAGAAGGATACAGCAAAATTAAAAACTCACAGAGCAGAGTCATAATACATGCAACAGATGCTTTGATTAGTGATGAGGAAATCTAATTTATGACAATAAGTCACATTTGCCTCATTCTTTATCCTTAATTTGTCCCTAATTTTTTATTAATTAAAAAGAATTTTAAGATGATAGGGGAAAAAAGGTGTGTGTGTGTGTGCGTGTGTGTGCGCGCGTATACCCAGATGACAGATACAGCCAGAGGTCATGTATCAGTTGGGCTATCGATCACTTTATCTCATTATTCTCAAGTGGTTGCTCGCTTTAGCCAAACACTTTGCATGTGCTCGCCCTGACCTCCTTTCTGTTGCAGACAGGATCAGTGTTTATTCTGTGATAGTGGATTTTACTCCCGGTTACTCTGAGATCTGTGTTTTTCGGTGTGTCCGGAGGGATCCCACCCACCTGCTCTGCTTCACTGAGGAGGAGCACTGATGCTCCTCTGTTACCTAGCAGCTCAGAAACACCCAGCTCTAAGATCTCTGAGGAAACGTCCCCTCTAGGAACGGTTTGCAAACACGGGTGGTGCAGAGCTGCACTACAACCAGATATGTTTTTTTAAATGTATTTACACCATCCATGTCGTCAGACTCGCCCTGTTTCATCAAACACAACAAAGCGATAGAGAAAACATGCATTTTTTATTGCTAATTGGCCTCAGATAAAGTGCAGCTGAATGTTGTTTTTATGTGCTATGAGTGTGAGCCATAAGGAGTAGGTGTTGTTTACTGAGATAGCCAAATAATTATTAGGTTATTTTGTTATGTTTTGATTTTCAAGGGTACAAGGGTAGTTTTTTTTCTTTCTCTCTCAGTGTGACGATCCTGTGGGATTTATGATTATCTAAAAATACTATAAACCCATTTTGCAGATAAATTATCAGAGAAAAACATGAATCATTTTGCTATTTGTGTAGGCAGAGGTGTTAATATCTTGTTTTATATTCCATGATGTTTTTTGCTTTGAAGCTTTCAGTTAATTTTTACAGTTTGATGATGCCAAAAGTGACGTCTGCCTTATTTTGACATTTATCTATAGTTTAATTATGGGTATTAGCAGAAAAGCTTTTTACAGGGCTTGCTAATAATATATAAAGACTATATAATGTATATATTTAGATGTACTCACAAAAAGCAGAAAATGAAGGAGCCCAGTGGTTTCTCCTGTCTAAATTAAAGTGCGATCTCTGAGGTGTCTGTTCAATTTGCTGCTTAATGATTCATGCCGGCAGCAAACAGAGAGTGGGGGCACTGGATGGACTTATAGAGGTGCGTAAGCAGAGCACAGGAGACGTGTCTGAATTATTGATCAGGACATTGTGTGGAATTGGGATTGTGAGCCCGTCCTCGCCCTGCTGCGCCGCTCACCTGGCAACAGAAAGCTGCCATTCGCAGCACCTGTGGTGGAGGCATCTCCACAGGGAGCCGGTAAACACTGAGAAGCATTTTACCTCAGATCAGGGAGAATGATCTCTACAAATTGCTACCGAAATGTTCTGAGTAATGTGTTTTTCCACAGTAAGAAAAACCTCGATGTTACTGGGACTTTTCTTCAGTGTAGCTTCAGCTTCAGTGTGTTTTTCCACAGCGGCTGCTTAGAGAAACAAAAGTACTCTATTGCAAGTTGCTGAATTAATAACAAGGTTGCCAGCAGTGTAACAAAAAGGTTTTATTTTACAGCTGGCTGGCCATCAGTGGCTGTTTGTTCTCAGGAAGCATCAGTAAGAACAGAACAGCTAATATTTGCAGGATGACAGGTTGGAGCCGCTGTTAGGCTTCACTCCATCTGGAACAGAGCACCCTGACAGATTTTGACTTTATGCCACTTGAGGAAAGAGTGCACTTATAAAGTATTCAATGACAGTTAAAGACAGTTTTTATTCTGCAACCCTTCGGAGGACCCTGATTCCCAGATGGGATGCTAAAAAAGCAGTTTACAGTTCATGGGAGGCTGGGTGGTTTCTGCGTTGTTCCTGACCAATTTCCTCTCATCTAAGGAAAACTTATTATTAAGGATTATTAATAAGAGTAAGTCCAGCAGGAAATACCATGTCGATGGTTTCTTACAGAAACAAACTGTGTTGGTTGTGAGAGCGTATATATCGGCTACAAATGGGCCCAGAAATTAATCTCTGCATTCTGAAAGTGTCTCTGCTTTTGTGTTTCAAAATTGTCTCTGTTAATCAATAAATGTTCAGAGTCATTATCAGAAAGTCTCAACTGGCAGTTCCTGAATTTATTGAGACTGAATAGATGCTTCCCAACAACAGCAATAAAACAAAGAAGTGTGCTTTCTGTGGACTGTGAATGGAGTGATTAATAGTGAGAGAGTAAATAAAAGGCCTGTGTATCAGTGGTGTTGGATGAAGATGTGAGCTGTGTGTGTGTGCCAGTATTACAGTAGTGCTGCACAGCGGAAGTCTTCCACACTGCTGGCTTAGTGGCTTCGACACAAATTCCTGTTCGCCCATGGGAGAGCAAGCAGTCTTGCCTCAGCAACCGCTGCAGCTTCCCGTCCCGAAGACCGAGACAAATGGCACATTTGAGACAGACAGCATGGCAGAGAAGGATGAGGACTCATTCATGGACTCACAGTATACCGTCTGTCGCTGACCCACAGCTACCGTGGTCCCTCCCTTTGATCACAGTTCCAGTCTTCCTTTAGTGGCCTCATGTGACCTCTAACCTCTTATCGTTCATCTCTTTGGATCTGCAGCTGCAACTAAAAATTGTATCATTATTGATTAAATTCCCAGTAATCCATGGGTTTATTCTGGCTTTGACTGGACCTTCATTTCCAGTGAATACATGCATAAACAGGATCTCAGTCCATGCGCAGTAAAGTCAATGAGACTGTGCATTTTTTAGCATAAATCTACACATTTAACTTTTTTTTTCCTGATAGTTTGTTAATCCCAAATGCCTCATGCGTAATGAAATCCTATTTAACAAAACAGATTAACTTGGAGGTGCTAAAAGTCCTCTGTGCAGATAAAAAACAAAAACAAAATATTCACCTTCTTATTTTTTTACTTTGGAAAATATTGTATTATTTGATTACCAACATCACTGTTGACATATTTTCTATTGATCCATTTACTGATTAGTTGATGTCTTGTTTCAGCCCTGTAGTATCAAACTTTACCAAACCCTTGAAATAGCTACTTCTCTAGGGGATTTTTTCAGAGGTAAGGTAGGAGACAAACCCTTTTTTGATTTCAAGTGATGAACTTGTCAAGTGTCTGAAAGGTGTGGAAAAGGCAGGGAGTAATCATCAGGAACCACCTCAGTCTGCAGCAGAAAGTGCAATCATATCGTTTGATAGCTTCAGAGTCTGAATGCACTTCCAGCTCACTGCTTTTCAGCCATCGTGTCATTCTGCTGAATATAATTCAGCACAAACTGCAGCCTTATTCCCAGAGGGAGTCATGCTGGGTGTGATACAGAGGAAAGAGACAGCCTGAAACTGCAGGCACTATCAAAGAGAAGCCAGTGTGCATGATTTCCTCTGATACACTCTGTAAACAGTGTTTCTAATTTATTTTTCGTCGTCTCTGTTTCCGTCTAAGAGGTATTTATGAGCTGATATGAGGTGTTACACTTGTGTAATGGCACATATAGGAGAGTTGCAGTGACAGAAAATAGCATATAGCACTGCAGCATCCCAGATTGTATGGCTGACTTGTCATAAATGATATGAATTCTCATTTCACTCCACTTCTTTTCTTCTATCCCCGCCCAGGAGAACGCTGCGAGCTGTCGTCCCGCTCAGGCCGCTGTGCACCGGGGGTTTGCAAGAACGGAGGAACCTGTGTGAACCTGCTGGTTGGCGGCTTTAAGTGCGAGTGTCCACCGGGAGGCTACGAGAAGCCCTACTGTGAGATGACCACACGAAACTTTCCCCCGCACTCCTTCCTGACCTTTAAGGGCCTCCGCCAGCGCTTTCACTTCACCCTCTCGCTCACGTAAGCCCCGTCCTCCTCATTCTCCTCCTCCCTGAAACCAGCTGCAGCTCACCTGCGCCACCTGTTCTGCACCATAGCTCTGTGATTCACTCTTCACCGACTCCCACACCCTTATCTGCATGCTCACTCACCAGCCCTCACCTCCGCAGAAGTGTGCTCTGCCACCTCACATTTATGTAACCATAATGGTGTTTAATAGCAGTGATGGGCTCACTGAACAACAGCCATTTCCTGCAGAGCCACTTTAACTTTAGAGTATAGTATCTGTGCTGGGAATACAGAATCACTGCTCAACCATACTTTCTGTTTGGCCTGTGTGCTCTGCACAGGCGCGCAGCATGACAAGTAAATGTTAGAAAGAAGGTGACCTAAAGAAGCTATGTGGTTGGAGAGGAGCCCTGCATAACATGAGGATGTTAATCCAACTGCCAAGAGTTAGTCTGATCTTATTACAGTCAGTGTCATCGGTCACTGTGAGCTGTGAGTCAGCAGCTGTCCTATTTTAGCACAGTCTCCCTGACCAGGACAAAGACTGGGAGAGACTGGAAAATGTGTGACAGCATTATTTAGATTTAACCACCCTTTTAAATTTTTTTTTATTTACAGTTCCTGGTTTTCTCTCCCTATTATTGGAAAGAAGTCATTGCATTCTTAGAAAAGTTAATACTTCTAAATAAAAATGTAAATGTCATTAACATGTAGTCAAGGTTTTTGCCATCTGTTTTTGGCAAAAACCTTCTTCTAATTGCTTTGATTGCTGTTGTACTTTCATTGAAAGTGATGGGCGGGGTCTTCAACTGGTACTGAAACTGAAAAAGTGCAGCACAAACCAGAAATGCTTAGCACCCTTTGAAACATGTTAGCTGCAGTGCTGAAGAGCAACTTTTACTTTGAGGATGAACCTTTTCCATTTATGGTCTGCATCGTAGTTTATTATGTTGTACTACCCCTCAGCTAGCAGGTACTATTTCCAGACAAACATGCAAAACTTAAGGCAAATGTGTTAATGTCCTAGTAACCAAATCAGTTACTAGATGGTTTTTGATGCAGGAGTTCCAGGAACCACTGCCAATCAATTGACTATACATATATACATGTTCCCCTAGCAACTAGCAATTGACAACTCTTGAGCAATTTGCACATGTGCGAAATGTCACATGAGATATTTCAGGAGGAATATGATCAGAATGCACCCAGTTGGCAAGCAAATTCATCTATTGCAAAGCGACATGTTGCAGATGAGTTGCAGACCAGTTGTGCTCATTGGCAGACTCAAATCTATGTGCTGGCAATATTTCTGGGTTTAAAAGGAAGACAGCAATTATTTTAAACCTTCTCCAATTTGTCTGAGACTGATTGCAGTCAGTCTGAGTCAGATTGCAATTGTATGTCAACCGGTCGCTTTCCCTTACTCAAACTGTGTAATCGACTTGCAACTGCCATCAACCTCGGGGCAATCAATCGGTCAACACTATTACTATTACAAACACCAGGCAACCCCCAATTTTTTTTAGTTGCAAGGAAAAATATCTACTGTAGTGTGATTGAGCCATGACACATTAGACAGGGTGATGTGTATCTATAATATTTTTATTGCACAAATAAGATATAAATCTAAATCACTGTGCCTGGTGAGTTGTTGGTGAGACGAACAAAGCAACCCATATCCATCTGTTAACTTGGCATTATCCATCTCCTCAAATTGCAGTAGCAAATATGCACATTTGGTATCATCTAACAAAGTTATAACTGAAAAAGTTTGATCTAGAACTCAAAACCAGGGCCCAAAGAAGTTCAGAGTCTTTTTTTTTTCTTTAAACTTTTCCCTGAATTTAACAACATAAGTAATGTCAGTGCTATCACTGGCACTTTCTCTTAGAGCTAGAGGCGATACCTCAAACTAAAATTAGCATTTAGCAAAAGTAGGAATGATTTGAGCCCAAGGTTCATTTTATTTTTTTTATACAAAAAGAAAAAGCTAAGCTACAAACCTCTCATGTATATTTCATGAAGCTCTGCTAAGTTTTTTTTTTTTCTCTTGTAAGAATCTTTTCAGTTTTTATTTCCTCTCATCGCAGTCCTTCTGTAGAAAATAACACTTAAAGTTTTACCTCAGCAGGACATGCTGTCTTTGCATGATTCCTCCGTGTTATGAAACTAAATCAATGATAAAAGCTGTCCGTTGTGTTTGATATATGTCACAACAAGTGACAACAAGCATCACCTCTGGGATGGTATTACAGGGAGTATGTCCTGACATTGTGCTCAGCTCATAATGGCTGCTAATGGAAATAATATCCTCCCTTTGAGTTTTCTGGACTGGACCATTTCTTTAAGTGAGGTTCAGATGACAATCTTTTTTGATGAAGAACTGCTCAGACCAGTTTTCAGTGGCCTCTGCATTTGAGAGAAGCTGTGAAGTAGCTGCTGTGCCAATGCTGAAAGCTTAAAGCAGGTGAGGTCAACAAGTGGCTCTGTTACCTGAGCCTGCACCGATTGGGTTTCTTGCAGAAAGAGCTTCTGTCATGAAAAATGGCTCAGGGTGTGTTGTTGTTCCCTCACTTAGTGTGACGACTAATTTTAGGTTGCTGGGACTTCACCAGTAGTACAAAAATTGTAATTGACTCAGAGTGAATAAGATTTCAATAGATGGGGTAAAAACTCAAACTAAAGATTTTTATGGGGGTTCTTTTTTATATTGTCTGTAAGTGAACAAATATACAGGTCACAGTTTTTCCCATTTACTAATGGCTAAGGCTGATGGGAATGACATTTGACAGGGTGAGATGGAGGTAGGTGATTTGCTGTGCTGTGGTGACTCACAGGGCTCACTTTGCTGGGAACCCATCATCAGATTCAGCAGGTATCTCACCAGTGTCTCACCCCACACTCCACCTGTGAGCGGCAGGGTAGATGTTATGGGGTTAAACACTGATCCTGCAGAAGGGTTCTCATCAAGCAACTAGTCTCGTCTAGCTTAAATGCAAACCTTCTTTAGGACATAGTAAAGGAGAAAACCACGGCTGTCGAGTTTGATGGTAAATGAGACTGCATCAAGCAGATATTGGTACTCAGCTTTCTTCTGTTTCATAAGAAATAGTCATTCCTCACAGGACAGAGTATGTATGACCACCACAAAAGTTTTTGTCATGTCTGTATGGAGCGTGGTCACCTCTTCTTGGAGTCTCTCAGTGAGAAGCTTGGTACAAGATGATGGGCAGGTTCTTGGCAGGTGTTTGTCATCTTCCTGTTGGAACTGAAGATGTTTGAGAGTTGGGGCCCAGTAGTTTGACCCTCTGGAAGTCCATACATTTAATGGTTTCTCTACAGACCTTATTGTGCCTCCACCTGTAGCAGTTAAATGTTGATGCAAGGGCAAATAAAATGTCCCTCACAACATTACACTATCACCAGCACCAGCCTGAACCACTGATACAATGCAGGATGGATCCAAGTTGTGCATTCTGAGATGCTCTTCTGTATACCTGTAATAATTGGCATCAACAAGGCATTTTCACCCATAGAACTGCCTCTCATTGGATATTTTCTACTTTTCAGACCAGTCTCTGCAACTCTAGAGATGGTTGTGTTTCTGAAAATCCCAGCAGATCAGCAGTTTCTGAAATACTCAGACCAGCCCATCTGGCACCAACAACCATGTAACATTCAAAGTCACTTAAGGCACCAAGAACCATGTAACATTCAAAGTCCCTTAAATCTCTTCATCTTTCTGATGATCAGTTTGACATTCAGCAGGTCGTTTTGACCACGTCTACATGCCTAAATGCAATGAGTTGCTGCCATGTGATTGGCTGATGAGGTTTTTAGTGAACAAGTGGACAACAAAGAAAAATATTGAGGTAATAAAACTATTATATCAGTATGTACGTATGGTAAAATAAGTCTTTTTAAGCTTTAAAGTATTTTTCACCCAACACGAGGCTGTAACATCAATAAGGGGATCATTTCTTTTCCTCCTCACTTCACACGTCCTCTGTATCACAGCATGTTATCATAGCGTGACATGGTTCCCCACATAAGGGGAGTCTGGTTGTTATTTTTACTGATGGGTGCCTAATGTGACACGCAGTGATGCCCGTGGAGTCAGTATTTAGTTCTGGCTGATTACCCTCATAGTTCAGAGGGCTCAGGGGGGCATTGTAGAGCAGCCTTTTAAATCGATACGTCAAAGACGAAGGACCGCTGAAGAGCCTCCAGAGCGGAGATAATAACTCTCCTTGACATTCTCTATTTTTCACTACATGTTTAGAAGGAGTGTGACGGCACTGTCTGTACTCGCTCCACCGTCATTATCAGCCGGAGCATCGACATCCTCTTTTCTCTGAGGTCGTGATTATCGTATCTCTCAGTAAGCAGGTCAGTGGTGCCATGCCCTCTGGCTGCTCTTCAGCCGGAGAACACTGCACAAACATCATCATATACAGTAGTCCCTAAGTCCCTAAAGACTTGGTGGGGGGGGTTGTGCAGCTGTTCATGTATGGATATTTGGATGTATGAATGGCATCCTTGCTGTAGATAAATAGTTTAGTGGGAGGCTACAGCTTCATTAGGGTAGAGGAGGACACCAATTTTCAAAGTCTGAGAGTGACCTTTCTCAAAGAAATATTTAATTAGCTCTTTTGAGGAAAATTTAAGCTGGACATCAATCGAGTAAAACAACAAGAAAATTCAGATGCCAGAAAGTCAGACATTCTTCTCAGCTGGCAGACTTGCCCATTGTTAGCTCCCCTGTGGGGTGTATAATGAATGAATATGGTAGTTAGCACTGGATCTAGTTTGTCATGGCACACTTTTAAATATCTCAGTGACCCATTTCCACAGGATCAGATTTACGACCGCAGACCGCAGCTGACAGGTAAAAGCGTGTTATTTTTAAACCACATGCTTTGATCACACACAGACAAAGCGTCGTCAGCTCTTTGCACCTGGGCTGTAAACTGTCCATATGTTTTGAAAGGTGCATCAATATGCGAGGACCATCCAGCACAACAACCCTCTCTCTCTCTGTCTCTCTCTCTCTCTCCCTCTCTCGATGCACCATCAAGATGCAAATTTAAATCTGATAACCAGACTGTGGTTATAGTGGCAGCTGTCTATCCTACAGCACTGACTCCTTTTATGAGAAAGCTGCTGTTGTCATTACTCTGAGTTGTCTTACGGTGTGCATCTTCCTTAGTTGCAGTAGTGTTTTCCCCCCACTCTGCTGCTTTGACATTGCCCTAGTTTTCTTTCTCAGTGTTGCAGTGTGTCATTTAATGTGGCTCTGCTTCTATTTGTGGCTGATTCCTTGACTGTCTATGCTTCAAATAGTACCTTTTCTCTCCTTTTCTTTTGTCTTGGCCTTATGCACGTGATTAACCATGATTAACTGTCTGATGATAGTTGTAAAAAAATCTTGAATCTTGAGCTCATCTTCATGTCAGCATGACTCTCTCCCTTCTTAGTGAAATAAAGCAAGGTGATTCAGGCGGGGTAGTATGAGTCTTTTTAAATGGGTCAAACCAGACCCCTACCCTCATTCTTTTCTCTTTTAGCAGCGAGTACAATCACGGCACCCTGCGTTTGCTTCTTTGTCAGATGTTATGTTGTTTGGTATTCTTGTGTTTAAAGGCTGTAACATAAAAAAGCAAATTCCATTCAAACAAAACTGCTAATTACCACAGTACTTTAAAAAAATATAGTAATTTTTATTTTGAGACTCATTTTTTTGAATTTATTTCCACCGGACATTAATGTGCATATACACTTCATAGGGAAAATAAATTTTTCACAGAACTGTAAAAAAACTAAGCACGCTTTTACTACTTCCATATGAATTACAGGGGTAAGTTGGAACCAGGTGCTGTAAATGAAATGCACTTGATTAAATCATCATCAGCAAGTGTGAATACTTCTGTAAGCAGGTGGTTTTATAGAGGTCTGGCATATGTTAGTACAATGCCAAGGGGTTCCCACGAATCTGGAAAGAGTTTTGTAGAAATGCGCACCTTCTGAAGAAAAGATCTCCCGTTCTCTCAACTCCAGTGTCATTAAAAGCAGTAGCGACCTAGACAGTGACATTCACCTGCCTGGCTCTGCCCCTTGAGCTCACTTCCTCACCCCTCCCATGCAGATTGCAGATGAGCCAGAGCCAGTCATCTTCTTTTCTTGGTATTTGTTCACCAAAATATAAAGCAACAGACTTTTAACCTTCATTTTGAGGTTGAGTAAAAGAGACAGGAGATTGAAATTAGATTATACCCTGTTTTATCTTTTTTCAGGTTTGCCACCAAAGAGCCCAACGGTTTGTTACTCTATAACGGCCGCTTCAATGAAAAGCACGACTTCATCGCAATGGAAATTATCAACGAGCAGATACAGCTCACCTTTTCCGCAGGTAGAGAAGTTCTTCACCAGGGTGGTGTTCAGAAAATACCTTTTAAATTCTCATTATCCTTGAATCTGTGCAGTCATTCACCTCATTGTTCCCCAGGTGAAACCAAGACGACAGTTTCCCCCTACATCCTCGGAGGTATCAGCGACGGCCAGTGGCACACAGTGGAAGTTCACTACTACAACAAGGTTTGTGTGAACTTTTAATTATGCGTCTGTGGTTCCAAGTAGTGCTCCTCACACCTTCCTGGGCATAACCCTGTTTCTGAAGTTTACATCCACTCCTCACATTTTTTTAATCAGTAACCAAACTAATGGATCCGAAGGGAATTTTCTTGAAAGAAAGGTCAACACATTACCAAGCTGTCACAAAAAGGTTTGCTTAAATAAATATATTTCATTGCAGATAAACTAACAAAATTCAGATATCACAGAGGATTGATAGCAGGTGGCAAGGAAGAGAGATGGCCAGCTTTTATAGCCTGGAAGGCCCGAGTTAGCTGCACTAGCTCACATGTCGGTTAATCATTAAGAGTAGGCCGGGACTTTCATGCAGATAGCAGGAGGGACGTCACAAAACCATGGAGAAAATAAAATATTAGGTTTTTTCCACACAAATTGCTCATTCATTTTTCCCCCTGATCATCCACACCAACCCTGCAGAGTCTCACTGCCCAACTGTGCTTGTCTATGTTCAAAAGTGCTTACTCGCTGGGACCAGGACAGGCGAATTAACACATTTCTTATGTTTAAAATGTGCCAAAATAGTTAAACCCTTTCTTTTTGACTAGCATTTTTCTTGTGTAAAGTTATTTACTTTAGACATTAAATATTTGAAATAGCTTTGGTTATTCATGACAAGCAGTGACCTGTTGGGGTCAGTTACTCTAACTGCCTGGTTATGTCATGTGGTCATGTGATGTGCGTATAATTCACCTTCAAGGTTAAGAAACATTTAACATTTATTCTGACTGATTCAGACAAATATACCTCCCGTGTCTAGAAAAGCACAGTGCTGTAGTGTTCGAAAACTGCTTTTCAGAATACAAAAACATGAGTAAGCATTGTATCCAGACTTTCTATTTGACGCCCTCTTTGTAAAAGCAAATCTCGGGTTTGTTCAGTTGGCACTCAAGTGCAAAAACATAAATCAGTCACTGAAACAGGAAAAGGTGGAAATCGGTGCTGTCTTGTGTTTGATCTTCTTTTCGCTTACACTTATGTTTTCATGAAGGGCAGAAACAAACTCACGATTCTGTAAAGATAAGAACAACATGAAGTTAATATTCATAAAACCATTGTGAACTGGAACTGGAAGGAGCTCAGGGATAGTAAAGCGTATATCAGCTGGTTAAATCCAGCCAGACTGAGTTAGTGATGACGTCTGGAGTGAAATCAGGAGTTCTGTTACTCTGCAGTTGACAGACTGCAGTGCTCCAACATTGCTGGCAGCAGCGATAACTGGCAGCTGACACTCTTCCTCAGCGGCCTTCAAGACGTTCATAGAGGGCTGACTGTAGTGGATGTAAACCAGTTTGCAGACAGGAAGCTGTGAGCTGTGTAACTCGGCTGTTCTGCCACGCCATCAGACTAAAGAGTCGTTACTGACAGGCTGATGATCTGGAAGAGAGCCAGCATACCAAGCAGACACTGATGGGGGGAGAGCGACAGACAAGAGAGGAGGGGCAGTGAATGAATGAATAAGTGGGGAGGCCCGTGTTTTTTCCAGACAGGCTCAGATCGGGCTAAATATGTCTAACTGGTACATTTCTCTGTAAGAATCTCACAACAGCTCAATCAGTGGAGGAACTTACGGAGCTGTTGTGTCAGTACTTTCCCACCCAGGACCAACAACACAGGATGTCACATTTTAGTCTATTGAGGAAGTCACTTTGCATCATAAAGATGTTGCCAGGCAACACCCCCGCAGTGCATATCTTCTATTCAATGCGTATAAAAACACGGCCATGTTAGATTTTAGCCAGTTGTACTGATAAAAGGAGTTGGGGGGGCATCTTGTTAACTTTTGGATGAAAACTTGTTGATTCTTTGCCTACAAACATTATTGTCTCGTTAATCAAATCGATAATAAAAACTCAAACAGCTCTGATTCTTTCTTTTTTATTCTCTTACTTACAGCTACAAATAAAAACTGCAGATATTTGATCTAACTTACAATTTGACCCCCAAAAAACATATATAAAAACTATATAGAAAGAGAGAGAGTGAGATAGACACTTGTATGAGGAAAAATGCTCTCCTGATTTTTAATGCATCTCCAGGTAACTACAGACGAATTGCAGATTTCATACAGAAGTCTAAATCATGCTTTAGGCACATTAAAGCGTGATTTAACTTTAGTACTGACAACGTAACTGGAAACCCTTTTAACCCTACGCCGTAACCTTCCACGCCACTGAGATGTTGCCCCGACCCTACATACAGCTAAATTTATCGCTGTGGATGTGGAAGTCCCACCCACCTGCTGCTGTTTGAACTTCATGTTTATGAGGGGCAGCCAATCAGAAGAAAGCTGGCTTGCAGGGAGGGTGGCCTTAAAGTAAAGTAGTTAAAACAAATAATGAACTTTGAACTCATTGAGCCGTATGTGTTCAGTACAGTGGCCAGTTCATTAGGGAGAAGAGTTAAATCCTGCCATCACTACGGTTGTTCATTGTGTTAATTTAACTATGATGATTTAAAGGCTATAGTTTGTGGTGCTGGTGGGGGGAAATGTAAAGAGAGATGTTTTCCTCTTTTTCCCACCTTGTTTATAACAATGAATGTAAGCCACATAATATCAGCCTAATGCAGAGCAGTCAGACTTCTCTTTTTGGCAGCTGAGTGTATTCATTGCACTGAAAGCCTCATATTTTCAGGGGCTGAATATCCCAGAAGTGTGCAGGATTCAGCTCAGGGTCTAGCTGAACTAATCCTCTCATATTCCA
Source organism: Hemichromis elongatus (assembly GCA_015108515.1). Classification (NCBI taxonomy): domain Eukaryota; kingdom Metazoa; phylum Chordata; class Actinopteri; order Cichliformes; family Cichlidae; genus Hemichromis; species Hemichromis elongatus. Next base: position 18,744 of record VUQR01028269.1, read on the forward strand.
CATCCTGTGAGTCGCTGAGGTAGAAACGTGGCTCCTCCCTCAGGAGGTATCCCACGGTGGCCCTCTCTGACCCATTCCTGGCCGCGGGGGGTGGGGCAGGGTGAGTGAGGG
>VUQR01028269.1:18874-55077 GCA_015108515.1 Hemichromis elongatus
AAATGTGGCTTTCAGGATGGCGGGGGACTGTGGAGAATGGCAATGACCGCTGCCTTTGTGTTTGCCTCTGCTTCCTTTGGGACCATGGGCAGTGAATGATGCTGCCCCGGGGAAGGTGCCCCTCTCTCTCTTCTCCAGCGAGGAGAGAAAGGCAGAGCAGGAGACGAGCGAAAGGAGTGTAAAGAAAGGCAGAGTGAAGTATTGACTCGGGCTTTGAACGAGGACGCCGCGCTTCAGGGCCAACCCCTCTTGTTGCTATGGTTTTACTAGTCAATCTTAGATCCCATATTTGTGTTGCTCGCTGCCAGGCTCCTCCTGCGCCACCCCTGTCACCCTCTATGACAGGGAACTCATATTCCCATAATCCCCTGTAGCGGCTGGTGAGAGCAGCGTTTTAAGCGGTGCAGAGCAAATATGTGCGCTCCGATCAGCTCTGACAGAATGTGTTTTGTGCAGCAGAAAGACGCGTTGACAGACAGTCATTATTGGAGAGTCAATAGCCGTGACTGATGACAGCAGAGGTCAGTGAAAGGAGCGTCCAAGCTGGAGCGCTGCCTGTTTCAGAGCTTTCACAGCGAAGGGAAAACCGTGGAAAAGAGCATGTCGGGTGATTTCACCTTTGGCAATTCAGACAACATGTTTGCTTGTTTCATCATCAACAAATTTGTAACAAATTGGTCTCAAGGAGAAAAAAATTGCAAAGCAAAAGCCACCATCACACTGTCCTTTTTCCATTCACCCCTGAGCTTTTTGTGACTTCCTGTGGGAAAGGTGCTCAATAACAGGGCCCGTTGTGCCTTTCTGGGCCTCGCTGGAAATAACACTTTCAAGACATGCACAAAATGGATTCATCTTCATATTTGACTCTGTAGGTTTCAAGCGAGTCAGTCTAAAGAATAGATGGGCATTTGTGGCCAGCAAAATAATTAGTACACCCATGATGAATCTGAATGACCTGTGTGCTGTCAGGGCCCGACATAATGGGCTAAGCATCCTTTCTGACAGTTCTCACCATTTATCGCCTCAGTTTGAGGCCCTGTGAGGTCTGCAGATCTGTTGATGCAGTTACTCTGCATTTTATTATTAGTGTTTTATGCGTCTTTTTTGATGTATGTGCACGTTTATGCTTTTCTTTCAGAATCAGCAAAAGTATTTTTGTACTGCACAGTGCTGTGGACTATTTCATTTCCACAGCTACAGCACCAAGATTAAATAATACAATATATTACAAAATATTACAAAATTTATCTAATAATACAAATATGTCTAATAATAATTTAAGTAAAATGACCTACTCTGAAGAAGTTGCTTCTGATTCTCATAAACTCTTGAGACTCAAGTCTTAAGACTTGATGTTTAAACTCAGAACCAGTACCATTTAAAAAATCACACAAAAAAGCAGCACCTCAGATTTCTTTAATAAACTTGAGTCTGCTCAGTCTCTCCAGTGGATCTCCCACAGCTGGACACAGAAAGACTTATAGGGATAATCTGGGAATTTTTCTTTCTCTGATTGAGGCGTCGGTACCCCCGGGGACACTCTGGTGTACTGCAGTCAGTTCTTTTGTAGCAAAAACAGCATTGAAGTGTTTTTCAGTTACTAGTTTGTTTAATAAATCCAACACTGATGGTGCACTGCTGTTTTCATCCTGTACATATTTTTTTTTTCTCCCAAAGATGTTTAATTCAGTTTTTTATTCAAAGTGGAATACGATTTTGAAAAACAAATCACTACTTTAAACATGTTTCTATGATCTTTAAATTTTTGAATACTTTGACCTCTTTGCAAAAGTGCTGATGTTTATGAGTCGATGTAGATGGCACGGGTTCAGGGCAGAATCTACTGCTAACGCATAGAAAAACCACAGGTTTAATCTTTTCTGCATTATATTGCACTAGCATGTGCTTTTTGCAACATTTTTTTTGCAGAGTAGCGAGCTGCTAAATGATTATCAGAAATGAAACTAATAAAGTAAACTTCACTGCACCTAAAAACTGCAGTAAGCCCTCTCCTGCCCACTATTGTTTTACAACCTTTTCTATAAACCCTAATTTCTGTATGTTTTGAGCTTCTAAAGAGTCGTTAGTGATTAACATGGATCAACACTGATGATCCACCTACGTGACCCTCTTTGCATTGTGAAGCATTTCAGGGGAGGTCTTGTAAAAAGACCAGTTATTATTTGTGCTGTTCATATTGCCAACACTCTGCACACAGCGATCACAAGACATAAAAGGGGAAATTTATCCAACTGTCGCCTCTCTGTAACAGATTTAATGCAATCCACTCAATAAAAATCATGCGAGAAAAGTTAAATTGTGGCAGTGCCTTAAGCTAAAATTATCTGTCATTACTTCATACTTACTGTACCATTTTTTTTTTTTCTTAATAGACTTGCTAGGATTGAGCTGCTGAAAATCTTCAGTATATCTCTAGCTGGGTGTCTTTCATCAGAGCTTTTAAATTAAGAGATCAGACGGCAGCGACAAAGGAAGTCATAACAGTCAGGAAATTATCATTCCTGAGGCCCATCCAGAGGGGATCTGTTTTAATTTAACCTCGCGGAGGACTCTGTTTTTCAGACAGCAAAAACAGAAACCTAATGTGTGTTTCGAAGCCATCAACAATGAGCCATTTTTTTCTTATTATCCCTGCACATGAGACTAGATAATTCCTGCTAAATCCTGTCTGACCAGCTGACGGCTCAGCGGCCCGTCCTCGCCTGCAGACGGCCAAACTGGTCAGCTGGGCGTGAGGGTGGTCACTGCTCTGCTGTCAGCTCCCGACACCAGCTTGAACCTACACTTAGGGTTATTAGGAGCTTGGCGTGACCCCGGAGAAACCGGGCGGTTTGAAAAGAGGTCGCAACCTTTATTGACAGCATCATAATTCTCTCCCCGCAGCCCTCCTCCTTCTTTTTCTTACCCCCACCCCCCCTATTGATTTCTCAGACAATGAAAAGATCCTTTGTCGACCGGGTGATGTCCTGCAGAGAGCAAGCCCATCTCCCGCATGTGTGTGTGCATGCATGCGTGCATGTGTGTTAGCTCACCAGCCGTTGCCTTTAGCTCGAGCTGCTATGATCTGAATTATTAAAATGCTCGACGGCAGCGAGCTGATGCTGAACGGGAACTGAACTGAGTGCGATGCCAAAGATCATTTATTTGTCTGTTGTTTTCCACTTTCAAAGCTTGAATCTTTAATCTGGCTCATAGAGCTACAAGGAGCTTAGCTCCGCATGAAACCCAGAACTTTTTGTTCTGTTTTATTAATCTTTTAGCAAAGGGAGCTCAATAATGAGGTATTTTCATAATAACACATTTCTGAACCTATTTATAAATGCTGAGTGACCGAAAATACCTCAGGATCTCAAAAATAGCAACATGGTAATACAGTTTTTTTTTCTTTTTCTGTGTTTTGTGATTTTGTAGTTAATTCTCATTTGTATCTGATATGAATACGAAAATGACAAAATTCCAAATCCCTGTGAATATGGATGAAATGTGAATTAAAACTATTCTTAGTTAAATCCTCAGTTGGCAAGATTGGAGAAATACCAGAAGCAGCAATTTTGGGGGGCTAAATCCCCCCTCATGGAGAAAGTGCCCCATAATTTATCTCAGTATTCATGAGTTTGTCTCTTTCTACAGCCAATCTTAAACCAGGCTGGCCTCCCACAGGGCCCCTCAGACCAGAAGGTGGTTGTAGTGACGGTGGACAACTGCGACACCTCTGTGGCCCTGAGGTTTGGGCACATGATTGGAAACTACACGTGCTCTGCTCAGGGCAGCCAGTCAGGGTCCAAAAAGTAAGTTTGCAACAGGTACATCGGAGAAAAGAGCTCTTCTGTTGAAAATGAGAGATAAACCATAACTAACCCTCTTTTCCTTTTTTTGTAGTCTCTCTTTACTTCTGTATTGATCTCAGCCATTTACTTTATTACTGTCTTTGCCGTCAGCTCATTAGGAGTTTCGAATAAACTTGTTTTGAAATGAGGTTCCATATCTCCGGGGTGTGAGCTAAACTTTGGTTTCTTCATTCACTGCAATGTTTATCCTTTTTTCTTTTTTATCCCCCGAGGGAAAATAACACAGCAAGACCATGCCTGTAATAAATATTTCACCCCCCCCAATACCCCCCACATTACTGTTGATGATGTGTTTTGGTTTAGGCAGAGTGATGCTCTGGGTGCATGTATGTTCATGGTTCTGTGTCGTCAGGTCTCTAGATCTGACGGGCCCCTTGCTCCTCGGAGGAGTCCCCAAACTCCCGGAAGATTTTCCTGTTCGTAACCAGCAGTTTGTGGGCTGCATGAAGAACCTGCGCATCGACAACCAGCACATAGACATGGCCAGCTTCATTGCTAACAACGGCACTCTTCCAGGTATGCGTTGTTTTTAAGCTCGCTGTCCTTTAGTTCAGCTCTTAAACCTGGCTCTGCTTTGCAGTCAAACAGTGCACACTGTTAGATCAGCCAAGTGAGGAAAACCTGGCAAAGGAAACAGCAGTGACTATAATGAGAGCAGCAGGAAGGTAGAGTCAGTGGGAAATGATTGTTGTACCTGCTATGAATAGTTTATTACCATCTGACTCTTTTCTACTGATGAAATAATGAGGTAGGATAGATCAAATGGGTGCATTACCCTCTTATTTTCCTGCCCTTCAAGGATGCTCTGCCAAGAGACACTTCTGCAACAATAACCCGTGCCTGAGTGGAGGAACCTGTGTGAACCTGTGGGGCTCCTTCAGCTGTGATTGCCCACTTGGGTTTGGAGGACGAAACTGCGAAAGAGGTGAGTGAGTCAAGTGGAAAAGAGCGAGAAATCTGGGAGGGGGAGATACTCAGACATAAGATAATAGTAGATATGAATTTGTCTGCAGCTGTGATGGAGGTCTGTGAACTTGTAGGTGAGTGTGGAGGCGGCAGCTAATGCCCGAAAAAGCCAACAAACTAAGAAAAAAACCCTGAGCAGTCTGGAGTGTTTTACTGCACACTGATAGCTGCTTTCTGGGACCAGTGATCTCATTACAGCAGCTTAAATGCCCGATTTAGGACCGAACTTGAAATGTAATCTGCTTGATGCAGAATTTTCTGTGGTTTACATGATGTTGAACAAGTTTAATACTAATGCTTTTTGACCTTTGAAGATATATACAGTATGTAGCTTATATTTCTATCCAGCGTCTCTTTATGTTTCACTCGATCTCCTGCAGCTGTTGTCTGCGCTGATTTATGGTTTAAAGGAATTTGAGGAGAGACAGCCGAGGAGAAATGAGCTTTAGAAGAGATGGCAGTAAAAAAAAAAAAACACCTTTGTTTTTACAAAAAGTTAAAGGGGGGGTGTTGAGTTGCACTGACAGGTGTGCTGTGAAGAACAGACACGTGTGAAGGAAAAGCGAGGATGAGATTGTGGAAGTGGGGCAGACTACAGTGTAATAATGAGAAACTTCAGCATATTTTAAACAAAGGAGTTTTTAGTGCCTTGATGTTCATAAGGCTATCAGTTGCTTTCACCCTTCAGCAAATTGCGTTTTTCATTATTCTCTGACATTTACTAGACAAAATCAATAAAAAAAGATTTTTCCTAGCTTTCAGCTCAGTGCACAAAACATGGATTCATAAATGACGACGGCCAAAGGTAACCAGGTGTTGAATTTTGAATCTAATTGATTGAAATCTAACTGGAGTTTCTCTGTCTCCATCTCACTCCCGCAGCCACAGTGTGTCAGGTTTATTTGTCATCGATAATCAATCCTCTGTGCCTGGGTGACTCAGGTGCTTTCCCTCACTTCACGCGGAGACAGGCTTAATGACAAGGAAACTGCTGCACATCAGGCAGTGTCCTTCTGTGTCACTTTTCTCAGCGTTTGAAGGGACCGAGGAAACTTCTCATTCAGTGCCCGTTGGCGGTTGAAACAAAAAACAAATAATAATAATCAGAAAAGCAAATTTAAAACCGAATCAAAATGAAATCACTCCATTGTCATCTTATCTGTTCCACTGAGTCACTTCTAGTATTGCTCAAAAGCTGCTGTTCAGAAAGCAGAGCAGTAGAGTATGTTCTCTTTCGTCTCTTTTCTTACCTCAAAGAGTGACGGTTGTTCAGTTGGTTTCGGCTGAAATCAGAAGAAATGCTGCAGAGAGCTTCCTTTCTGACAGTAATGGCTCCCTCACCTACTGATTCTACACCTACTGGGAAATTCTCCCTCCTCATTTTCGGCATCACTCCTTCTTCCTTTCAGCTGCTCGCTCTCTTTACCATGAAGTATTTCATGTGCTTTTTGTCATGCGTTTTCCTCTCTGTCCTCTTTTTCTGTAGTTATGGCCAACCCACTGCGTTTCCTGGGTAACAGCCTGTTGCAGTGGAACAACCTCGCCATGGGGGCGGCCTCCATCCCCTGGCATGTGGAGCTCATGTTCCGCACACGCCAAGCCAGCAGCACGCTGCTTCACATCTCCTCTGGCCTGCAGCACAACCTCACACTGCAGGTGAGAGGCACATATCCGAAACACACTTCGACTCAAGACCGCAGTACCTGAGAGAAGATATCAGTAACAGCAGATATGTCAATTAATAGAAGAGGAGGAGCTGGGCTGAAGATGGGTTCAAAGAAGCTTGCAGATGTGCGATCACTAATTTTAAGAGAAAACGTCCCAAAACACGGGGCATTTTCAACTTTATTATAACTTAATTTCTTTTTTTAAAGCTTGTCTAGACTAGCGCCTCTTTGATGTTACATAACTTACTGACAGTCTTTTTCCAGCCCTGCACACCTATGATGTGCTGCAATACAAAGGATGATCTTTTGAACTGGAGGCCTTTCAAAGGCTGTTATCTTCTGCAGTGCAGATTCTTTGCGGTCAGTTTTACATCCTGTGTCCGTCTCCCTCCTGCTGTGTCTTCCCCCCTCTCTTGCCATCTTTGTAGCTGCGTGGTGGGAGTGTGTTGATGGGGCTGCATAGGGGGGAAGACTCCACTCTCTCCCGTGTGGAGGAGGTGCTGGTGAACGACGGAGACTGGCATCATTTGCAGCTGGATATCAGCATAACGGGGGGAGCGGCAAGCCACCACAAGGCTGTTTTATCTTTAGATCACGGACTCTACCTGGTGAGTTATTAAATTCTAGCTGTGATTATAAATGAAACTCTTGTAGCTTTTAGCCGTGAAGTCACTGCTGTGTTCCTTTTCAGGCCAGCATGGATGTGGATGGAAAGCTGCGGGACTCCAAATTGAAGACTGTAAGCGTAGGTGGTTTGGCAAAGCCTGATGGGAAAATTCAGCACGGCTTCCGCGGCTGCATACAGGTTTGTCCTCTCTGCAGGCCGCATTCATGTCTGTGTTCAGTTTGATGTTTTAAAGTTTTGGTTCAAATTAAGCTTTATTTGAATTTGTCTGCATCGAGCTTCACCTCTCTGCTTGGATGTGTGATTGTTTCCCTGCAGGGTCTGCGTGTCGGCGGGGCTGTGAGTCTCTCTCAGGCGAGGAAAGAAAACGTGGAGCAGGGCTGCAGCGTGCCCGATCCCTGCAGCTCCAATCCCTGTCCGTCCAACAGCTACTGCAGCGACGACTGGGACAGCCACTCTTGCAAGTGCATCAATGGTCAGTCTCGTCACATGATCACAAACGTAACATGTTTTTGCCTTTTTATCTCTTTCATGTCTTTAATTCTCAGTATAAATGAATGGTCATTTTTTTAGTGTTGTTTATTGTTTTTACCACTGGCCACCGCAGTTTACTGAAAATCCCCACCTGTTTTATGTTTTTGCAGGTTATTATGGCACCAACTGCACTGATGTGTGCTCTCTGAACCCCTGTGAACATGAGTCGGCGTGCACCAGGAAGCCGAGCTCCTCTCGCGGTTACACCTGTGACTGTCCCAACAACTACTTTGGCAATTACTGCGAGAAAAAGTACAGCCTTCCACATTTATGTAAAACACAGCAGGGTTGGTTTTAACTCACTGCTTGAGCTAAATGCAGCAGGCCGGGTTTAAATCCCACCCTTTGCTGTGTGTCTCTCTCTCTGCTTTTCTGTTTCCTCTTTACTCCACTGATTATCCAAATGATAATAATACGAAAAACACTGCAGTGTTCTTCCTCCTGCACTACAGACAGTCAACTGACCTGATGATGTTTGTGCCCACAGAACCGACCTGCCGTGTCCCAGAGGCTGGTGGGGTCATAAGACCTGCGGCCCCTGTAACTGTCAGACAGACAAGGGTTTTGATTCTGATTGCAACAAGACGAGCGGAGAGTGTCGCTGCAAGGTGAGCTAGCATCCCCGATTCATTCATCTGTAATAAAACGCACATCACTTAACCTCAAATGGACATTGTTTTATTTGGATGTTTGCTGTATTTTTACAGAAACAAAAATATTATGGAAAAACCAGGGTCAAAGTTATTGCCTAACCCTGACACAAACAGTCAATTTTGTATCCTTTTTGCTGGAAAACAGCCTGGGTTTATTTATTGTATTTTCTTAACAACTCTCACACAATCCCAGCCCATTCTTCTTTGGCGAATCTCTCAGGCTCTTCCAGATTTGATGGTCTTCTTGAGTTAACCCACAGATTTTCATTTAGATTCGACTCAGGGCTTGGTGCAAGGCCAGTGAATAATGCTAATCACCAGGAGCGACGTATGTTTTGAGTCTTGTCATGTTGCGAGACATAAATACGACCCAGACCCAGAGTCTTCACAAATCCTCTTTCCTTTATGATTCATGTCCCCTTCCAGGTTCCAGATGCACTGAGGCATCCCCACAGCATGATTCCCCCACCACCGTGTTTCACTGTCACGATGGTGATCCTTTGATTGTACGCTTCTCCCCTCTTTTGCCAAACATAAGCAGCGTCTCTGTGGCCAAAGTTTCATCTTATATTCTCCATAGTCTACTTCAGTCTGGCTTGAAGATGTGTCTTTTGCAGAAGTTGAGTTTTTCTTGGTCCAATACCTTTCAGTCCATTCCTGCAGGATTCTAGTGATTGTCTGCTTTAACATTATAACTCCCAACTTGGATAAGTCATTCACTTGTATCTTGGCAGTTGTTCCAGGTTCTTTAAACTCATCTCTCACTAGTTTTCTTTCCAGAGTCTTTGAAATCTTCGCCTTCCTTCCTCTGCCAGACTCGTTCTGTACTCTTTAGCTCTTTTTCTTGATCTTGATCATACTTCTCACTCCAGTTCTTGACACTTGGAATCACTGTGATAACTTTGTATAGCCATCTGCTGCTTTGTGAGCATCAGCAATTCCTTTTCTCAAGTCTAAACTAATTTGTTTTGTTTTCGGCGTGATCCTTTCTCAAGCGACTGCTAAAATCGTGCTGAATTTTTAATACTTTGTGCAAATCCAAAGATAAACCTCAGTTTAAACTTGACTTTGCCAGCTTTGAGCTTTACATAGTTAAAGCATATTATTGTACACCTATAATTATGCTTTCTAAAGAATTTATGCTCAGAAATGCAACATTGAAAATCTCCACTCTGCTTATAATAATAGTTCTCATTTGTATAAAGTATAAACAAACCCATAAAGACATATAAGCTTTGGTATCAAAATAAGGTAAGTACTTATTTTTAATGTCCTTTAAGGTCATTCAAAAAGCATGATCCCTGCTTGCCATCAAGAACAAATTAATTTCACCCACATTAGAAATCTGTAGATATCCATCAGACCTCTGTTGCTTTACTGAGAAATGTAGAAAGAGCATCACAAATGTGGCCATCACAGAAACATGTGAAACCTCTGAATCTGTGTCCAAACTTTCTTTTCTTTTGTTTCTTGCACAGTTCTAGAACACGTATAGCAGTCTGGCTTAATATTAAGGAAGCAGCTGTTTTCATAAACAGTCATTATACATCTTCCAATGTTCACCGCTGATCCATTATTACAGCTGTGCTTGCTTTGCATTGCACTGCGCTGAGGGAAAATTAAAGATTTAGTTTGTCTGCTGAAGATTTTTAGTGTCGTTTTCCACATTTTTCTCTGGCTAGAAAAAATCCAGGTGGGAGAACAACTTGTCTGCCGGCAGTCAGATGCTTTTGAGCGTGCAGTTTGAGCTTGCTGTGGCGCTAAGGAAGAATTCTCATTTGCAGGACAATCATTACCGGCCTGAAGACAGCGACACCTGCCTGCTGTGTGACTGCTACCCAGTTGGCTCTTTCTCAAGAGCATGTGACCGAGACAGCGGCCAGTGTCAGTGCAAACCCGGCGTCATCGGACGTCAGTGCGACCGCTGTGACAACCCGTTCGCTGAGGTTACCCCTAATGGCTGTGAAGGTCAGAACACATTAATGACAGCTTCACGTCAAGTCAATTTTTATCATTATAGGTACAATTACAAACAGATATTGTTCTAATTTTATCCTCTTCATCTGCTTCCTGCTCCATCTCTTTCAGTAATATATGACAGCTGCCCCCAGGCCATCGAGGCTGGGATATGGTGGCCCAGGACTAAGTTCGGTCTCCCCGCAGCGGTTCCCTGTCCCAAGGGAACTCTCGGTATGATGGTTTTTTGGCAGCTCATCAAATTACCATATAATAATGGCACTATATGAAACTTGCCTCAAGCTCTCTCTCAGCTGCAGCCTTTTCCCTCATGTGATAACGCTCCCTCTCCTCTTTCCCAGGCACAGCGATTCGACACTGTGACGAGCATAAGGGCTGGCTGCCTCCTAATCTCTTCAACTGCACCTCCGTTACCTTCAGCAAGCTGAAAGCTTTGGTGTGGAGCTTCTCTCTCACTTTTTTAAATTTTAAAGCCAGTTTCCAGTTTCTACAACATCATCCTCATTTGTGAGATGAGGTGAAAGTGATAGTGCCAAAAAAAATGGTCTTCATTACGTACACTGTTAAATATGTGCGTATGTGTTGTGCAGATTAATGGCACTTAATAAAGTCCAGCTAAGGCTGCAGGTGTTTGGTTATGAATCAAAGCTAATGTGATTAATTCCATCAGAGGACGGACTGGATTTCAAGACAGTCTATTTAAGGTTTCTCAAATATTTCACACAAAAAATCTCACTAAAGACATCAGGAGATCGCTAAAGTTGTATGGTTGATGCTTTTGAGCCCAGGGGTGTTCACAATCTACTTCCCAGGGGTGCTACAGGAAAAGTCTGTTACTTCCTGGGATAACTGATAAGTGCTGCAATGACACATCACAGAATCCACACATGTAATTAAAGACTTAATGTACATTTTTTTTTCTTCTTGGTCAGTGATCAGTTCTAATTTATCTTTTCTGACCTGAGGACATTTAAAGGTCATCTCTGCGTTACTTAACACTTCTCTTTGGGATTCCTTTTCTTGTGATAAATTGTTTTATTTATTTATTTTCTCCTTCCAGTCTGAAAAGTTTTTCCGTAACGCCTCGCTCCTCGAGTCCGGACACATTCAACAGACGGCAGCCATGTTGGCCAACGCCACGCTGCACACAGAGAAGTTCTACGGCAGCGACGTGAAAGTGGCCTACCGGCTCACGCAGAGTCTGCTGCAGCACGAAAGCAGCCAGCAGGGCTTCAACCTCACCGCCACACAGGACGTCCACTTCACAGAGGTGAACAACCATGTCACTTCTAACACTCGTACACACAGAGACTTTAGGTTAAAGCATGAAGTAGAGTAAGAACAGCGCGCTGTTGTAACTCTTTCATTACACAAAACTGGAAACAGGCGGCCAGTCCTGGCTGGCTGGACATCACAGCCTGTCATGTTTTATCTGCAGGGAGTACATCACACTTCATTTCACTCTCTGCTCTGACATCCTGTCACGCTGATCTCTCGCTGTTCTCTGACAGAATCTGGTCCGAGTGGGCAGCGCCATCCTGTCTCCAGACACACGGCAGCACTGGGAGCTGATCCAGCACACGGAGGGCGGCACGACGGCGCTCCTGCGCTACTACGAGGAATACGCAAACACGCTGGCGCAGAACATGAGGAAGACTTACCTCAGCCCCTTCACCATTGTCACACCAAACATAGGTTTGTAATATTTATTACCCAACGTTTTCAGCTTGTCTGTCACAGCTGTCATCACAAATGAACTCCACTTAAAAAAATATGTCAAAGAATATATTAAAAGAAAATTCTTATCTCAGTCTTACTTTGTGAGAATTTAGTCTATGCTTTCACATCAAGCAGGTAAGATTACTGTAGTGCTGTACAATTAATACTACTCCAGTACTGAAGTCACTTCATTCATGCCCAGTTAAACAAAGACTTACATTTAAAATCCCTCTATAAGATAATAAAGCCACCAGTGGTTTGACCCATAACTCTGCTACAGGGATGTCAGACTCACTGTACATCGTGGTTCACACATGACTCCCCCCCTCACGTGCTGTGAGTTTATCTGAGCTGTCTGTGTAAGAGTTTGTATCAGGCACAGTAAAGACTGTTTAACGTGCACGTCACAGCTGTTAAAGCAGATTTTGCCCTGAAGAAACCGGCAGTGGTGCAAACACCATTCACTGCATTCATGTGTAGTCGTGATCAAACGAAGGTCGAGTTCAATACCTGATCAGTTTGCTGTGTGGACAAAAACGATACACAGGATTTATTAAAGAGTCTAAACAGGAAATAAGAGAAAGAAAAAAGTCATGCATGTGACTCAAGTGTGGAAGCGCTAGTAGTTATTGTGTGCAGAAAAAAGAACCTTATAAACTTCGAGGCAGTCATCGAACTGCAGCACATGACAGCAAAATAGGACACGTGGAGATAAAAATGACACTAAAAACTGGGAATATTTATTTGCAAACACTTGGTACGGTTCATATGCTTACAGATTAAAAACAGTCCGTGTTTATGATTTTTCTATAACAATTTTGAACAATATCAATTCAATCAAAGGGGAAGCATTCTTTGCCTTCTTCTGTGTTGCAGGTTTAGCAGATTATAACCTTTTATCTCCATTAAACTTCCCAGATAAATCATGTGGTCTATAAAATGTGAGAAAATGAAAATGAACTGAGCAAAAACCCTGAATTTAGACGTCCTCATTTTTATCTAAAATGAGAAATCTGTTATCAGATTTGTTTCTGTCAGATTAACTGTTTGAACTTAAAAACGCCGAAGCCCGTTTTGAAGCGGCGCTCTCTGACCCTGCTGTGTGCTGGTTTTTGCAGTCATCTCCGTCGACCGTTTGAAAAAGATGAATTTCGCCGGCGCCAAACTGCCCCGGTATCAGTCCCTGCGTGGTCCTCGTCCTGCAGATCTGGAGACGGCTGTCACCCTCCCCGACTCAGTCTTCCAACCACCTGTGGAAACGAGGGGCCACAGACACCTGGACGTCTTCCCAGAGTCCTCGCTGAGGAACCGCTCCGCCAACAGGAGGAAACGCCACCCCGATGACAGCCAGCAGGATGCCGTTGCCAGTGTGATCATCTTTCATAGCTTGGCATCATTGCTGCCCGAGAGCTATGATCCAGATAAGAGAAGTCTGCGGTAATAAAACTTATTCTGACTTTTCTCAGAGTGTAGAAAGTATAGAGAGGCTAACCTGCTGCTGCCCGTAGTCATTTTCCTTTCATTTCCTGGCAGAGGAGAAAAAAATAGCAACTTTATTTCTTTATTCATGTATTTTTGCCTCAGTGTCCCAAAGCGTCCAGTCATCAACACCCCGGTGGTCAGCATCACAGTGCACGATAACGACGCGCTGCTGCAGCACGCACTGGACAAACCCATCATTGTGCAGTTCCGCTTGGTCGCCACCGAGGAGCGCTCCAAACCCATCTGTGTCTTTTGGAACCACACCATACTGTGAGTGCAGCTGTGAGTGAATGGGGGAGCAGGGCGAGGTTGTGTAGTGCTCACGTTTGTGTTTGTGTGTCAGAGCTGGTCACGGCGGCTGGTCGGCGAAAGGCTGCGAGGTGGTTTTCAGAAACAGCACCCACATCAGCTGCCAGTGTTACCACATGACGAGCTTCGCGGTTCTCATGGATATCTCCAGGAGAGAGGCGAGTGACACTCACACTTTCCATGTGATCAGACCCGGAGACCGTCGCTCCTCTCCGTAACGTCACCTTTTCTCATTTTAAACACGCCAGAACGGAGAGATCCTGCCCATCAAAATCCTGACGTGGAGCACAGCCAGTGTGACGCTGGGCTTCCTCTTCCTCACCGCGATCTTCCTGCTCTGTCTGAGAGCCATGCAGTGCAACAAGACGAGCATAATCAACAATGGTGCCACCGCTCTCTTCCTCTCAGAGCTCATCTTCATCCTGGGCATTAACCAGGCCGACAACCCGGTAAGCACTGTGGTTCTCATCTCTCGCCTCTTCCCTTCAGCCGTGACGACTCCCAAAGTTTTAATCATTCTGTATTTGCTCTGCAGTTTCTGTGCACAGTCATCGCCATTCTGCTGCATTTCTTCTACCTCTGCACTTTCTCCTGGCTCTTCTTGGAGGGGCTGCATGTTTACCGCATGATCAGCGAAGTCAGAGACATCAATTATGGACCCATGAGATTCTACTACCTGATTGGCTGGGGAGTTCCTGCCTTCATCACAGGTGTGAACCTCGAATTAAAAACCCCCTCTACAAAGGAAAACCACTCCACACAAACGAGGATCTTAAACCTTTACAGCGTGTTCTTGACAGCAGGAGTAGAAATGAGGAAAAAATCAGACACATCTCAAACACAATCACAAAGAGGTTCAAAAACAAATTAATTTTTTAAAATAAATCTGAGTGGATAATAAAAATAAAAAAACAATTACATTTTAATTGTCTTTTTCATTATATCTGCTCTGTGGGCTGAAGACATCGCAGAAGTCAGAGTCACCTTTCTTGATCACAGTTATGTTATTACTGGCCATCACATCACCTGTTGGCTATTTTTAAAGGCTTTCATCACCGATCCACTCAACATTTCTTGAAATCAAATTATGTTTTAAATCTTTTAGCTTTTCCCAGCATTTTTGTTTTGCATAAGGATTTTCTATAAATCCACACTGCTAAAGAAAGAAGGGAACACAGTATAACACAAAGTTAGTTAAACCTTAGAGATATCGAACTGTTCAGTTAGGAGGCATTAATCATTGTGAGTCCATTTCAGCTGCTGTGGTGGAAATAAAAGTGAACTGGAGAGGCAATAACACAACCTCCAAACAAGGCATGGTTGTTTTTGCACGCACTGTTGCTCTCTCCTCATCCTGCCAGGCAGTGAGCACAGGGCCCACTAGAGGACGTCAGACCCTCAGGCCACCCTCATGATGTCTGTTTCTGATTGGTTGGGAGAAGACATTCACACCAGTGTCCTGTTGGAGGTCATTTTGGAGCTCTGGCACTGCTCAGCCTCCTCCTCCTTGCACAAAGGAGCAGATACTGGTCCTGCTGATGGGTTAGGGACCTTCTATGGCCCTGTCAAGCTCACCTAGAATGTCTTCTGGCAATGGAATGTATTGATGTGCCACCCTGGGGGTGTTGGATTCCCTGTGTAACCTCTGTAGGGTCCAGGTACCCCCCATGCTGCCAGTAGAGACACTGACACTAGCCAAATAGAAAACTAGGAGGTGGGAAAATGAGAGACCTCCACCTATAAAACCATTCTCATCGTTTCTACCTGTTGTTTACTTGATTAAAATCAAAGCAGCAGAAACTGATTAACAACCCGCTGCTGCTTAACTGACCAGATCAATATCCCAGAAGTTTAACTGACTTGATGTGACAAAACTGATCAAGGACCACAACAACTGAAGAGATTTGTGTTTCTTCAAACCAGGGTTCTGAATATCAGATGTACAAGTTGGTCATTATCAACAGTTTTGCAGTTAAATTAGTTTCTTTGAATAGCCTATTAATTTCCTGTACAGATTGTAAAGCCACAGAACATGTCATATACCAAGCCACACTATGAGAATTGTTTATTCAGCTTTAGTAACTTTCACTGTGATATCATCCTCTGGATATAAAATGGTTTCAGTAAAAAGTGTATCAAGACAAAAATTAAACAACCCCTTCACATTGTCTATTTTTTCTGGGGTCGACTCCAGGTTTGGCGGTGGGTTTGGACCCTGAAGGCTACGGAAACCCAGATTTCTGTTGGTTGTCTATGTACGATACTCTGATCTGGAGCTTTGCAGGGCCCATTGCCATGGTGGTGTCGGTGAGTAGCAGATCGCTGCCATCCAATCACGGACTCTTAGAATTAACAGTGCACACGAATATCTTGTGGTTTAATTAAAAGATATAAAGACACGCAGCAGCGTTTTCACGCTACATTAATTATTATTTATTCTTCTAACATGCTGCACTGCGGACCTTCAGTTGACTTTAGTTTTGTCACAAACTCCTGCTGTGTTGCGAGTAGTGACATACTGGTTTGTTGTGTATCCACAGATGAACATCTTTCTGTACATCCTGTCATCCAGAGCCTCCTGCTCGCTGAGACACCACAGCATCGAGAAGAAAGAGTCTCGTGTGTGAGTGAGGACTTCAGTTTGTTATTTAGACAGGAAAATGTTTTGTACACAGTCAGTCGCTATGTTTAGCAACACAGTTCAATTCAGTTTTAAATATACAGCACCAGCTTCTGTAAATTTAAGGACTACAAATAGTAGAGGGAAAATCCCAACAATCACCAAGCACTTGGCGATGGTGAGAAGGAGAAACTCCATTTTAATAGGAAGAAACCTCCAAGAGAACCAGGGTCAGGGTAAGACCGAGGGACTATGAAAACAGTGCAGATGTCATTGTTGGGGATTTCCAAAAACAAAAGAAACCAGGCTGACATCAGCAGGTTGTACTAAAAACATCATAAAACATCAAATTTGTAGTCTAGCCCTTGCTCTTCGGAGGGAGCTGCGCTCTCTACATGCTTTTGTTTTAAATGTTTCCTGCACGCATCACCTGACCCAGACCACGCTAAGCACTCAGTTTCAGACAGTTTTTTTCTACTCTTGGATCTGTATGATGTCATAGAGAGGGGATTCCCTCAATATGGTTACCTCAGGCACACATCTTCAGCATGCTTATCATTGTTGTTTTTATTGTTAGGTATCCTCAGATTCATGTGCTGCTCTGTTTTTTCGTGTGTTGTATTGAACTGTTGTTGTTGGTTTCTGAGTCTTCTGGTCACTCACGTTCTTCTGTCTCCAGAAGTCCTTCAACAGGTCCTCACTTACTCCTCTTTGTGCTTCCTCTTGCTGCAGCTCTGGCCTAAAGACCGCAGGCGGTGTCCTCTTCCTGGTTTCAGTTACGTGTTTTCTTGCGCTCCTCTCCGTCAACAGCGACATGATCATCTTCCACTACCTGTTCGCTGGTTTCAACTGTGTGCAGGTGAGCCCTCCGGTTCACTCTGAAACCGCTTGAAAGTCTCAGTTGTGCTTTTTTACTTACCTTTAACCTTGTCATGTCGTCCAACTCCAGGGTCCCTTTGTTTTCTTCTTCCGCGTCGTCTTCAATAAAGAAGCAAGGAACGCCATGAAATATTGCTGTAGCCGCAAGCGGCCCGATCACATGATCAAATCCAAGGCCTCTGTGAGTCCCTCGTCACAAGCGGCGAGAAGATATTCCATTCAGTTTGACACCTCTGGGATGTCAGGCTCAGCTGTTGTCATATTCGGAGTCTAAAACAAAAAACTAAAACATGGCGTAAGCTGGTGTCAAAGAGATAAATCTGTAATTATGTCAGATATCAGTTATGCTGTTGATACTGCGCCATCTGTTCCTAACAGACTGAGCTTTGAGCTTTTTTTATGACATTTTATAAAAAAGGAGGGAGGATTTATTCTCCAACCTAAACGATAATGCATCCCAAGTTTAACTAATCCCACCATCTGACTCTACTAAACAAGTAAAACCAAATAGATTTAATTCATCTGTGCCAAAGAGCGCTACCGCCACGGTAAAATTAAAAATAAGTAAATAAATAAACACCTACAATAAACACAAGTGCTTTACTGACTGTCATCCTTTGGAGTCCTTTGACAGACCAGTTTAAATATTATTTAGAGAATAAATTTCACAGTAAAGAAGAAGTTTTTTCTCTCTGATCCAAGTCTCCCTGTTATGTTCTTTATATGTGAAAGATTTCTGCATCATATTTTTATAAGACGTTTCTCTGCCTGCCTCTTGCTTCCAATTCCAGAGTTATAAATGCAACACGAACTACATGGACGGACGGTTGTACCACCTCCCCTTTGGCGAATCCAGCGTGTCGCTGAACGGCACCATGCAAAGTGGGAAGAGCCAGCAGAGCTACGTGCCGTTTGTTCTCCGGTGAGGAAACCACTTAATAAAAAACTAATATGAGTGTACTGAGTGACGGACTGAGTTAGTGAACTGAACTGTTTCCATCTTCTCAGTGACGACGGGTTGAGTAACAGTCAGGCGCACATCGCTCTCAATGACCACACGTCGCTCTTCCATGAAACTAAGGAGCACTTGGACGGTAGTGTGCTGATTTTCCTCAGATCTGTAGTTCACTTTTCCACTTTTGCACTGATCTTTTCTTTCACGCTAACCCGTCAATGTTTAGATCACGACAGCGACTCGGACAGCGACCTGTCTCTGGAGGACGACCAAAGCGGCTCCTACGCTTCCACTCACTCCTCTGACAGCGAGGACGAGGAGGGCCCGCTCCCACCAGAGGAATGCTGGGAAAATTTGGCATCCAATGTTTCCAAGAGACCCCAACCACTCAGTCAAGGTATTCACCTGAACCTGTTCTAATGTATTGCTTTTACACTAAAGTCAAACCACAAAATGGTTTACGTTCTGAAAAGTAGTAACGCAGTCAGTGTGACTAAATAGTACACCCACGAACTACATAGATTGCAGGCTGTACCAGCTCCCCAGTTATAAGGTCTTAGACGGACATAAAAAAAGGTCCTGTAGTCCTAAGCAGGTCTTAAAATGAGGTTGATACAAGCTGAGATGAACAAAAAAAACATGACAATGTGTCAGTATTTATTTACCTAAGGCAAAATGCACCTCACGATTCAGCAACTTGAAATAATAGTTTTCTGCGTGAAGTTCAGTCTCACATTATTGTGGAGGAGTTTTGGCTCAGGCGTCTTTACCGTGTTGCTTCAGTTAATTGAGCTTTGCAGGCATTCATTTATGCACAGCTCTCTTATTTCAGACATGTTGAGGTCTGGACTTTTTTCTTGGCGTTGTTGTTTTTTTGCGTGGCCCATTTTTAGTCGAGCTTTAGCTATTGGACAGAGGAGAGGAGTTCATGGGCAACTCTGTGACTGCTCAGGTCCCATAGATGAAAAACAAGCCCAAATCCCTACCGTGGTTGACAGTTGGTGTGAGGTGTTTGTGAACATCTGCTGTGTTTGGATTTCAAACATGGGGATGTGAATTATGACCAAACATCTCCACTCATCTGTCCAAAGGACATTGTTCCAGAAAGAAAAGTGTATAATTTATGTTCATGTATAAAAAGAATCCAATATAAGAAAATTGGATTCTTACTTCATGATCTTCACCTTTGTGTGTGTTCACCTACGAGGACCAAGAGTACACATTTGTAAAGCAGGAACATCGGCACATCAGAGGAGCTGAACTCACTCTCTGTGTTTTTGCTTTCCAGACAACGGTCTGAATAAGCTGTACTGGCCCGGAGAGTACGCTGCCACAGTGAGTGACAGCGAGCTCACGGGTGGAGACAGAGCGAAGATGGAAGCGCTTGCCAATCAGGAGCCAATAATCCGCGACCCCCGATCGTTATCGGAAGACAGAACAAAGGAAAGCGTGACGGTGCTGCTACCTAGTCTGCCAAACTTCAGTGCCCACCCTCACAAAGGTAAACTCATCCAAACCTCAGAGCTTTAACTTGACCATTATCAAATAAATAAGCTGAACCTCTGATATAAACCAAATCTTACCCCTGTCCAGGGATACTAAAGAAGAAGCAGCTCTCTCCCATCGTGGAAAGGAACAGCTTCAACCGCATCAACAGTGAACTGTGTGAAAATGCTCCGGGTACAGCGTCCCCTCAGGGATCCTCCTCCAGTGACGGTCGAGCGGCCTCGGCTAAACGCAGCCTGCCTGACCAGCTGAACGGGGTCGCCCTGAGCATCAAGGCGGGGACAGTGGATGGCGACTCATCAGGATCAGAGTGAGTACTGGGAAGCTGATTCAGATGAAAACCAGCATCAGATTGCGAGAAAAGGGAAACTCACTCATGCAAACACATCAGTGTCGTCTCCTACGTGTGTGCTCGCTGTTTGTTGCTGGAGTCATTCAGTGTTTCGTTGAGCTGTCTATGTCGAGTTATGAGTCTCAGTGCTGTCCTCAGTGGTTGTTTTCATTCCTCGTAGTCTGTGTCGTTTCCACTCGACTCGCTTAAATGTCAACGTGAAGCCAAATGAAGACAGCACCCATCCTGATAACCTGTACGCTGTGAAAGTCAGTGTGGGCTCAAAGAGTTCACTTAAGTCTAAAATAATATCACTATAGGCATCTTAAAGATCAATATATGTTTAGATTAATTACTATATTATGTATGTAATTTCTGTGGCCATCCAGTTTGATGGAGCAGTTTAGAACTCACTCCTTTTCTCAGTCGGGACATCAGCAGTTTTCTGTCACTGCTTTAGTGCTTAATGCAAACACATCTTACTAGTACAGAATAAAGCAAAGTCAACATGTAATATTTGTAAATAATACTGTGCAAATGTCTTGAGTCCAGTTTATATTTTGTTGTGAGCAAGAGTTCTGCAGACTTTCTTGAGGTCTTAGCTATGGACAGAAGATGAGCAGCATGTGAAAGTCATGTCCAAACTTTCATAGAAAAAACTCACAGTGAAAAATATCAGCCAAGAAAGTTTGACTGAGAGAGTTCAGCCTGAAGAATAAAGGAAGTCATTGCATAAATTGACTTTCAAGTGCGTTAAAACTGTAGAAACTCTGTTTTTGCTATTTTTTAATTTAATAAATCACTGCAGCTACTATCTAACTAAAAATACAGAAATAATAGGGGGACTCAAGACTCATACACAGTGCTCTTAATTGTGGTTAATATACACAGTTTGAAATTCCTGGAAGAACAAGCCAAATAATGCCACATGTATAAAACTGCTTGTTTAAGGTCGTTAAATGGCATCTCAGTGTTACTGAAGCCAGTTTAAACAAAGTGATGAGTGACGATTTTCACAGGGTAATGAATCCTTTAGTGCCATAAATGTAAACATAGTGATAGTTAAAGCTCCTCCGCACCCATCCATAGGATTTTATGTTGTTTTTTTAGCAGCTGTTAAAAAACATAAAAGTGACCCTAGTCTTCCTCTAATAGGAGGACAAATCAGGCCAAAGATCTGATACCAACAGGTGCTAGAAAAGCTTCTCTGTCAGGAGGTTCATTGTACAGAGGATTGATTAGACAGATTGCCAAAATTGCACATTAAAAGTATTTGAAAAAAGGCACCGAAATTATTTGTGATCATGTAGACAAAAAACTGGAGATCCAACAGGAAGAGAGGGAATCTTTAACTATGAAACTGTACAAAACCAGTCTCCCATGGCTGGTTCAGACATAAACACTTTTGCATTCATTAAAAGTCACTTTAAAGGTTTTGAAATGCATTCATTATTCACAGCAATGTGAATTTGTTTACTAATCAACCTTCTTTACCCCCTTTTCTCTTTCCAAAAATCTCAGATTTTTATTCTTTAGTTTTATCCCATGAAGCTCTGATCCTCATTCAGAAACAATCAGGATCACTGTCTTCAGATTGGTGCATCGTTTTTTTTGGTAACCCCTCACAGCCTGTTTGTGTTTGTGTCTGTGCATGTGCGTGTGTGTGTGTGTGTCATTGTCATTTTTTTTCTTTTTTTTTAATTTCTTGCATTCGTTTCAACACTTGTCTCTCCATCCCATCATCCTCTGATTCATCTTCATCGTACCCACCCTGTTTTCCCAGCAGCCACTGCAACACCTCCATGTGACCTTGCTGACGGAGGGGGTGTGTCTTTGCAGGTCATAGAGGGACTGCAAACAGGAAGCACTGGATTTCCCCCTTGATAAACTGTGGAAAGAAGGAATTCCCCCTCCCTCTCGTCATCTGAAGGAGTGTGTGTGTGTGTGTGCGAGTTCATACATGTGTGCCAAAACTTCAGGAGTCCCTGCACCACCACCACCACCCCGCCTGCACCCTCACACAACAAGCCTCACTCTCCCTTTAAAGAAATGGTTTTGTTTACATACTTGAAGAAATGCACTTTTTTTTTTTAATTTACTTTTCTGATTGGCTGGTGGTCCTTTTTTTCCCAACTTTTTTTTTTTCCAGGATTTTTATATCGTTTTGATGATAGATAATAAACAGAAGTAATTCTTTCGGGCTCATTTAGTTGTACACTTGCAAACATTCAGGGAAATTTTCCATTTTCATCTACTGCTGTGTTTTGTGCCGTCTCTCTGGTCGCCGGAGCTGTCGGCGTCTGCGCCCGTCTGACGTTCGATGACTTCAAACTCAGGCTGTCGAGGTTTTACAGGCCTGAAAATGTCCAAGAGACACAACACGCTGGAGTGCGGGTCGTCCTCACAGGCTCTTTGCGTGTTCGTGGAGCGTGAGCTGCTCACTAAGACTGACTGCATCTGCCTGGATTCTCCATGTAAGCTACTGATTACTGAAGGGTGTTTCCAGAGGCCACAGGTGGGAGCAAACCTGTATGTGCAGACCTTAAAAGGTAAAGACTCAAAGGACTTTTGATACACTTTTTTCTTTTTCTTTTTTGTAAGCCACTGAGAGCAAATTTCTTTATAAGGATGTGGGAATTTTTCATCGTTTTATCCGAGGGACGCACACATCTGAGTTCAGTGACTAAACAGCTGTATTTTATAGACTAGCAGCGAAGCTTGTGTCTTTTGTAAAGTAATTAAATACATGCAAATTTGGGCTGTAATTCATTTTTACTGTACAGAGTGGCCTGTAAATGAATCGAGAACATATCGTTAAATGTTAGTAAATATGTACACACGTTCAGACCTTGTTTTTAGGAAATACTCTTGATACTTGAGAGGGGAAGAGAAAAAAAAAAGTCTTTTATGAGTAACTACTGTCGAGATTGATGTGAAGCCATTTTTTTTACCAACCATATGAGTTTAATGTATAAATTTCATGCCAACACTACCACGTCAGTCATGGTGTTATAACACTGGTGTCCAAACAGAGGATTGTCCTTCACTCTGCCGCTCCTGTTTGTACTGATTAAACAGTTTTCTACCATTCTTGTCGTTTCAGCCTGTTTATTGGAGTCAGTTCAGGTAACGCTGCGTTTCAGATGTGTTAGGTTTTCTCACCGTTTGATGCTTCTTCAGCACAGCTGTTTGCAGCTGTCACACCCAGGTTATATTCACTAAAAAAAAAAAAAACGGGGGTGTCACACTTGCACTCTTTAATTCTAGGATTTGGAGTGTCATTGTGTCCTCATAAATGAACGTCACTGGAATCTTTTTGGAATTCGGAAAAATGTGCTTTTATGTCTTCAGAGTCAGCCACAGCCAAAACAAAGTTATTTTAGATAAAAATGGTAATGGAGCGACAGCTGTGATTATTGAAACAGATTTTATCTCCTTTTTTTTCTAACATTAAAATGACATCTTGTACAACAATAATTTTACTCTATATATTATTTGTTTAGTGGAGACTTTAACCTCCACCTGCAGCAGTCCAGAGCCACCTGAGAAAAGCTATGGCAGTGGTTGGTGATTAGTTTTCCTAAAGGGCCACATGAGAAGTTGGGACTGTCATGGAGGACCACACCATTATTAGTAAGGACCTCCACAACAGTCACAGGTCTTAATGTGGCCTGTTGGGAGTCATGTTGGATTTTTCTTTTTTTTTCTTTTTTGCTGTTTATGCTAAGCTAAGCTTGATATATTTTGCTATTTCACTGGAAAATGTTTTAACTTTGACTAATTTTTTTATTTTTTCTAAAAACAGTTTTTTTTAACCTGTGGGGAAAAAAAAACAGACAGATTTGTGTTCATGTATTTAAAAACAGACGTATACTCAAGTTTATACCAAAATCAAAATATAACACCGAATATCCTGATCCGGTCATGTATGCTGATGACGAGCAGGTTAACTTGTGTTTTTATAGCTCACCTGTTCGCACAGGTGACCACAGGTGGCCTGTGATTGAGTGGCCTCCGACCAATAAAGGTTAAAATAATCATTCTAAAAACACAATAGATAAAAATCAATGCAGCTATTATGAAGTATGATTGTAATGATTGGTGATTCATCACCGAGACATTTTAATCTGCGTATTATTTATAACAAACTAGGGAATGTTTTCTGAGCGACTGGGTTGGGATTTTTAAATGGAGCTGAATGAATTTGGGTTGGTTTTTCATTACATACAGTATGAGCTTTGTGTCACGGGTAATCCATAACTGTCCAAACTTGTCTCTCTATAATACAACCTGAGCCCGTAGCCCACTAGATGGGGCTAATGGTCTTTACCTGCTTTCTCTGGAGCTTCTGAAATGAATGCACAAACTCATATCTTCTAAAACACTGCTTATAATTTTCCCTCAGGAATAGGTCCTCAAATGCAAAAAAAAAGTGTTACATTAAAAAACAATGAGAATATTTAACAATCAATTGTAAAACAGCCTTTGAGTCCTGGATGGTTGGTAATGGGTCTTTAGGGTTTCCAGCTTTGCCTTTGCATGGTGCTGCAGGTCAGTATGAGGATTTATTGCAACAACAAAAAAAAATTCTCAAAAGTTCATTTCTACCAAAAACTTATTGCTTTAACTACACATTTTAGAAAACAATAATTAAAAATTTTCAGTAATGAGCTAATAATGAGTCTGCGACACAAATGATTGGTTGTAACAGATAAATTTTATTAAAAAAAAGATGTGCTTGTATAGACAGACATGTTCAGTTTAAATACAATCTAAAATTAATTTTATATTTTTTCATAATACTGGGAATGGACTACTTTTTAAAACACATTGAACCTAGTAACATTTCTATGACAAAGTAGCAATTAGCAGTGCAGCTACAAGAAAGCAAAGAGTAGAGTTTTATACAAATCGATAACACACAATCAATAAAACACATTTTTGCAAACTTTTGGTCAACATCTCATAAATAATGTAAATGCAACAAGTGTGAACAAGGAGGTCAACTTGGACATTTTTTTTTTTTTAAATGTCGCCTGTTTTTTTGTTTTTTTTAAATTCTCCGTTCATCTCCGTTCTTCATAAATACGACAAAAATACTTTTCCAAACAGTATCTCTATCACACACACACGTGTTAGTTTGTCTGGAGTGTATTCAGTTTGAGTCCTCCAGGCTGCTGCTTTTCTGCTCCGAGTTGCAGTTGCAGAGCCGCTTCATAATACTTTGCAGGCTCGGCTCAACGATACCGAGCAGGGGTCTCTGGGAGGGGTCCCCGTTCCAGCAGGCCTCCATCAGCTGCCAGCACTCTTCGTCAAAAGTAGGCAAGCGCTCTGGTCTGGAACCTGATGGAGGACAACATGGATACACGTGAGTCTCTGGCAGAACCAAGAGATCCAAACATCTCCTCAGACATATACCCTGTTAGACAAACAACACATTATCTGTGCGTTCTGCAGTGACAGTTACACTATAACGCCAAAAGTATTGGCTCGTCTGCTTTCACATACATATGAATCTGAGTGACATCCCATTCTTAATCCGCAGGGTTTAATGTGAAGTCGGCCAACAATTGTAGCTATAACAGCTTCAACTCTTCTGAGAAGGTTTTTCAACAATGTTTAGGAATGTGTATGGGAATTTTTGAACATTCTTCCAGAAGCACATTTGTGATGTGGACGAGAAGGCCTGACTCACAGTCTGCACTCCGATTCATCCCAAAAGTGTTTTATCATATATCAGCCTGAGGTCAGGACTCTGCAGGCCAGTCAAGGTTTTCTACACCAAACTCGATCATCCATGTCTTTATGGACCTTGCTTTGTGCACTAGTGCTCAGCCATGTGGGAACAAGAAGGGGCGATCCCCAAACCGTTTTCATAGAGTTGAAAGAATGAAAATGTCTTGGTGTGCAGAAGCATTAAGAGTTCCTTTCACTGGAACTAAGGGGCCAAACATCTCCAAACTACAATCCCCCCGTCACCAAACTTTACACTCAACGCAATGCAGTTAGACAAGTGCCGTTCCCACGGCCAAAATCCTACTTGTCCATTGCATTACCAGATGGAAAGTAGAGATTCATTATTCCAGAGGACACATCTCCACTGCTCTCGAGTCCAGTGGCAGTGTGCTTCACAACACTGCATCTAACGCTTTGCATCGTGCTTGGTGATGTAAGGCTTGGATGCAGCTGTTCGATCATGGAAGTCCATTACATGAAGTTCTCTGCACACTGTTCCTGAGCTGATCTGAAGTCCACATTAAGTTTGGAGTTCTCTGTGCACATCACACCCCAGCATCCGCTGATCCCACTCTGATTTTACATGACATACCACTTTCATGGCCGAGTCGATGTCATTCCCAATCGCTTCCACTTTGTTATAATACCACTAACATCTGACTGTGGATATTTAGTTGTGAGGAAACAGCTGGACTTGCTGCACAGGTGGCGTCCTATCACGGCACCACGCTGAAATTCACTGAGCTTCTGAGAGCGCCCCATTCTCTCACTAATGTTTGTCAAAGCAGGCTGCATGCCTAGGTGTTTCATTTTATACACCTGTCGTTGTGGAAGTGACTACAATACCTGAATGATTTGGATGTGTGAGTGAATAGTTGTGGCAGTGTAGCGTATATTGGGTTTTGGGATTATGGTTTCGCGCATTAAAGAGACAACTGCGAGGGTGATTTAAAACCAAACCTGGGTCAGTAGATTAAATGTTCAGTAAACTCTCTTAATCAAACTCTGCTGTGGACTGAGGCAGCTTGAAAAGGAGCATCGTAACCCTCTCCCAAGTTCTCAAACTAAACTAAGATTTGTATTCTCCAAGAATCAAAGTAAGTATACGAGTCCACCACCTGGGCTCATTGATTCTAAGGTGTTAGGCTCGTTTACCTTTTTTAACATTGTTCCAGAGCTGATCCTTGCTGGAGCACTTCTCAAAAGCTTCTGGAAGTTTCACTGAACCTGTGCACAGGTACCAGAACAGGATCCCAAAGGCGTAGACGTCAACAGAGTTGTCATACTTTCCTGTCGAGAGACGAGCCACAGTGGAGACTAAACTTAAAATCTGACATACAAAACAAGCTGCAGTTATGACATCCTGCTCTTATAACGCTGCTGTTTTCTTCACTGAGTACAATGGCAGGGTTTTTTTTTCTTTGTTAGTTTGTTTTTTTAAATGTATGCCACGTCATCGTACCTGTAAACAGCTCGGGAGCCATGTGGATGGGAGTTCCTACTATGCTGCCAGACATCATGGCCTCCGGTTTACAGAAGCCCAGGTCAGTGATCTTTGCCCGATTCTGTTTGTCCAACTAGAAAAAGCAAAGAGATGGTTATTTAATTTAAAATTTTTAATCATAAAAATGTGGTCTGATCTTTATGTGAAGGCCAGGTTTACAGTCACCTGAGAGCATGTGTGCACACAGATGGCTCGTAGTAGGAGTCCAGCTGTAGGACGCGTGAATAGCTATTGTGCTGCAGTCTCTGTATTTTTATATTTATTTATAGCATGTGTGTATATTTTAGATTGTATAATCAAAACAGGTATACAAGATCTGCTAGACATGATTAAGCATTAACAAGCATTTGATTCACTTTTTTAAACAGAAAAAGGGCCAACTTTTTTCCACGTAAATATGAAGGTTTCTTTGATTTAGTGTTTATTCATTTTCTAAGTGCATTAACACTTGTTACTTAAATGTTTGAAATAAAGATTGGAAACTGTACTACTAATGTAGGCTACAGCTAATAACAAAGTTAAATCAAACTACACTAATAAAAATTAAACTGAATTTGAATTTAGTGAACACTTTTAGTATCACGTGTGCTTAATGTGTAGGCTAGATCTTGATTTTACTAACTTGTGAAACATCCTTCAGCAGCACCACAATTAGATGCTTCTCATAGGACTTAAACAACACAAAGGACAAATTTAGGACCATTTCTCCCGGCAAAGCTGTCCAAGCGGATCAATATTTACCATATTTATCATATACTTATTATCTCCTGATTTAACCCTCGACAGAAGGCATCCTTAAAACCACTCTCATAATTTAATTTTGTGTGTTTGTGTGTTAATTTTGTGTTTTGGTTTGTTGTCTTGTTTCAACTTTGGCTTAATTTTAGCTCCTGGAAACTTTATTGATGTAAGTTTGAATGAACTGTTCTCTCAGTAAATACAGGCTTCACAGCTGGGATCAAGTTTTGTTCATTCAGCGATTGTCCGTGTCATCTGTTCAAATCCAGATTATAAATCAACAGAAGTTCCAGTGATCAAGTTCTTCTATATTCACAACCTCTGAGATTACAGATTTCCACAAAGAATTAGAGGAAGGATCATCTTTGAACCACTTCAACATTATAGCTTCCCTTGCTAGCATTAAAAGACTGGATCACATCCTCTTTTGCAGACAGGAGGAAACCTTCCCAAGCAGACGTAAGCGTGCATTTTCCAAAAGCCGCTGACCTGTTGCTGCACTAATATTTGAACATACTGACGTACAGACGGTTCGTGCATTCCCAAAAACAACGCAACCTGAGGTTTACATTTGCTTTTCTCTATTTTTGCACCCGTCCATAAAACCTTCAGCCAGAACATGTGGGGAAGATCCTGGTGGTCTTTTGCAAACCTGAGACATCCTGGATTTGCCTCCATGGTGTTCTTCTTTCAACACTCTGCCTATTTACTATTATTCACAATGGAAACAGACATACAGGTGTTTGCATTTTATTAGTGTAATCACAGTCTGTTTATATTTCTGGCCCTGATGAAGATCAGTTCACATTTTTGAGTAATCTATGTAGAGATTATTGTAATTGTATGTAGCTGAACTTATGGAGTGCATTTTATTCTGTGTTTGGGACAGGTGTCATTTCAGATCGACTGTGGGCTACTTTTTAAAGAGCTGGCACCCTCCTGGTGATAATATAGCGTTCTGATACAGCCACACAGTCACAGCCTCTATAAGTGGTCTAACTGACAGCTGGTCTGAACTTACCAGAACATTTTTTAGCTTTATGTCTCTGTGCAGGAGACCCTGACCATGGAGGAAACGGATCCCCTCCACCACATCCAAAGCGATCTGCAGTCTCTCCCTCAGTGATAAACCAGCCTGGAAGGGACAAACAAAAACAACAGAGAGAGAGAGAGAAACAGAGACTTAACAGGATGTAAAGAGCAAAGTAGAAGAGAGTAGG
Source organism: Hemichromis elongatus (assembly GCA_015108515.1). Lineage (NCBI taxonomy): Eukaryota > Metazoa > Chordata > Actinopteri > Cichliformes > Cichlidae > Hemichromis > Hemichromis elongatus. The sequence continues at coordinate 48,165 of VUQR01028269.1, forward strand.
GAGCTGCTCCAATAAATCAGTGACCTAAGATGTTTGTTATTGGCTGTTTTATCAAGTCACCTTCAAGCCTGTGTAGAGGTCTCGGTGCAGCCGCTCCATGATAAGCAGCACAGATATGCTGGAGCCGTCTCCGTAGGTGTAATCGATCACAGAGCCGTGCAGGTCGACGAGCCGCTCGTGTTTGGGCAGTGACCTGAGGAGACGCACACACCCAAAGAAAGGGGAGGAGGACAAAAATATTTTAGCTATAAATTCATAAAATCTTCACTTCTAACCCTCATCCACCTTTTTCTGCTTATACTGATCTTGAAGTCAATCTTGTTTGCCTCTGATAAATTTGCCTCTGCAAAGTTTTGGAGATTCCAGAATTCCTCAGAGCTGAGGCGGTTAGGGCGCACAAGCATTAAAAGTATGCGTTCACCTGTAAAAATAAACACTGACATGACACAGAAGAGCCTCAAGGCTTCAACAGTCAAAACTACTTTTCTATTAGCTGGGTGGGGTTTGGCTTCTACAACAAGCAGCCTGTCATGTTCAGAGCTCTGCTCTCGATGATTGCACCTGCTGCCTGAGAAACTTTCTCAGTCACGCCTGCTGAGCCCAAGTAAAGCATTGATGCATTTGGAGGCGACTGTTTGGTATGAAGATGCGACTGTTTTTAAACACTCACCGTGTGTAGTGAAACTCTAAAGCCAGGTCGTTCCAGTGTTTATCGTCAGGCGGGACCACCGATTTTAGTGCACATGGGTAGTGTCCTCCCCAGCTATCACACAAATACACAACGCCGTACTGACCCCGACCCAACTCCCGCCCAAGCTTGGGTTTGCCTGTGAGAAGAGAAAAAAGAAAAAAAAAAATCAGATAATAAGATTGTGTTTAAAAATGCAGCTCTGAAACTTTGCCAGTGTCCAAGTATTTTAATGTCCTTATTGTGTTTCTAAATTAGATTTGACTATTTTTAAGTAGTGTACTCCCACTCAAATATACAGTGAACTTCACTGTGCAGTTTCATCTACTGGGAGTGGAAGGTCTCCCTGTGTTTCCCCCCCATGACCTAAAATTTGTACTTTTCATTCAAGCAGGGACACATGTTGGAATTAAATTAGTTAAGTTCAGTTTTAGAACTTGAAGTAGCCACAGTTTAGCAGAAGCGTGTGAGCGCACTGTGCCTGTTTGTGGGAACAACGGGGGAATTTTGTGGTGACTCACCATGCAGCAGCACATCCCTCAGAGAGCGGCTCTCTAAAGACAGGCGGGCCAGTCGAGGGGCGTGGTCCTTCCTCACACGCAGCCACAGGTCCTCGGTGCGCTCCAGACGGCCCGTGTGCCCTTCCTCCAGCTGCAAACACAACACATGGCGTAACGACTAATGCCCAGCATTAGGACATATCAAAGAGCTGATCTCATTCGATAGCAATAACATTCACTTTCCAAAATTACTTACTAACCAGTTATTTTTGTAGGGAAAAAAAAAGACTCCTCTCTAAAGGTTTAAACTTAATGTAAGCAAAGCTCTGTCTCTGAGAGCTCTGAGAGCAGATGAATGCTTCATTGATCCACCCATCATGTTTGTTTGGCCCAAGAACGTTCTCCTTCATAGTAAAACAAGCCTGGTCTCAAAAGAGTCGCACTAACATGAGTCAACAACGGCCCTGCTCTCTACAGAAAACAACAAACACAGGCAGCTCGTTACACATTTTAAGTTTCCTTAAGTTCTTTTAAAATCACCACAGCACACCATGCTGAGATATACCAAAGTTTCAACTAATAGCCTTTGTGAATCATCTTATTGGTACAAAATGTTATTTTGTGTCTGTCAAACTGTATTATCGTTACCAGTTTTGTAGATTTAACTAAATAAATGGGAACAAATTGTGTGTTTTGTGACTAAAGATAAAACATTTGTCCTTTTTGTACAGTCCTGTACATCATTTTAATGTGTATAAAAAGCTCTGACCACATGTTTTTGGATTCAATCATCTCAATCCATCTGTTTGTCCTTTTTACATTAAGCGTGAGATACTAGCATGGAGAACTCACTGGGCCTGAAGTTCTCAGTGACCCCTGGCCAGCTGCTTTGACCCCTGTGGTTATTCTACGTCATTTGTAAGGGTGTTTAATGCAGAGGTCAGCACAGAGGACATCACCGACTCATTCGTTTTTTATTTTTAAACCAGAGCACTACAGTAAATTAAAGAACATGTGCTGTGTGTAAAACAGCTCTTATCTACACGGTCAGCTCGCCACTCACAGCTCACTATTACCAAACTAATAAAATAATGCAAGTTCAAATATTGTTAAGTATATTAAATTACATATTTGTCTACATCAGGGTTTTTCCTGCATTGCTGAATTTTCTTTGGTTCCAACTCAAAGAGAAGTCAGGCAGCTCCAGAGGAAACTCCCCTCCCGGCTTGTAATGAAATTATTTTTTAACCAGCTTTGTTAATTTGGGTTTCATCAGCTCAACCAGAAAAGACATTTCTGTTTATCAAATGTTCCCCACAGGCTGATTCTGAGCCAGAAAAATAAATAAACAACAATAACAATAAATGGAGGACTAAAGCTGGATTTGTTCATATATTCAACACAAGGCAGCTTTGCAGCTGAAGACAGACCTATGTGCTGTGGATGTAAATACATCAGGAGACAAGCTGAGATTATTAAAAGACACACTGCAGGAAAAACAAATGTAACAATTAGAGTGATAAAAAATGCTTGATTGTATGAAGAACACATTTTTTCTCAGCTCTTATTTACTAATGTATGTAAAGTATGAACTTTGTATGTGAAGCAAATAAGAAAATAAATTACAGTTTGGATGCTGCAAGCTGTAACGTGTGGCTTAACGTGGTAATCTCTCCCTCTGAGAGTACTTCTCCAGACATTGTCCCCAGAAATCTGAATCGGTGGGACTGGAGATCATCCCTTTTTTGCAGGAAGATTGCAGATGGTTTAATATCCGATGCTACCGATTCCCACATGCAGCTCAGTAATGGGAAAAATTACAGGTCTACAGTGTGTAAGTGAAATCAACCACTGTACGGTCAGACGATCATCTACAGGGGCACCATTGGGGCTCGTGTAAAGAGCAGAGTATCATTGTTGTGTGGTTTTTTTTTAGGCACTACTACGTTTTTCTTATAATACAACCTTTAGGCCATCACACACCGTGTACAAAACCATGACATCAAGTTGAACATCTTAGGTAACTTCACGAGTTATCGCATTCACAAGACTTTCAGAAAACTTGACCTGTGATCTTGACTTTCGTATTATTGAATTCACAAAGTTAGGAGTCCACGCAGCTCGCTCACCTGTCCAGGTGAGGTGACGACAATACCCCATCAGCCTTTCAAGCGTTACTAACACTGAATATCACACCAAACCAGAGTTTTAATGTTCATTATTCACCAATGCCCAGCTTGTTTTTCTGGTCACGCCAACAGGAACGTGACACGCGTATGATGATATATCAGCTAGCTGGTTTCCACAGCACTCAACCAGTGGATCAGAAGCATAAATAACCTAATTTTCATTTAGTTATGTTCACCCAACATCACCTCCTCTTCTGTCACAATAAATCATTGCATTTGTGTAACTGCGTGATAATGGAGACAGTGAATGGAATGGAATGGAAGTGCTTGCTCATAGGGGGTCATATGATTGTTGGGTTTTCTCTGTATGTACTATTGTACAATATAAAGCGCCTTGAGGCAACTGTTGTTGTGATCTGGCGCTATATAAATAAAATTGAATTGAATTGATGATGCCCACACTGTCTGTCATGTGATAATTATCATCACTTATTAGTTGGGGGCTTTATGGAGCGATGTCATCTTGCATAAATTCAAAAATAATAACAGTGAATCTGATTAAATAATTAATTTGTTGTTTTATGCTATATTCTATTGTTTGTCATTGTTATTTTACATTTTTACTTCTCTTTTTTTATATTTAAATAAGTTTTACTGACTTAATAAATTGTCCATTTTCGAGCTGCGCAGTTAGAAGCCTTTAGTATTGCAGTTGCTAAAGAGAACGGGGCTTTTATAACAGAAGGGAGTGATTTAACATGATGTCAATAGATTATTATTATTTTTTATTTTTATTTTTTTTCCCAGGTGAAGCAGCTGCTGTGAATTGCTCCCAGCTCTTGCATTTTTTGGCTGAGCTGCGAAACCAGCTGCTAATGTTACACAAACAATGCTAGAGCCGTCACAAACACCTCTCTGCATACGTGAGATTTCTATGAAATGTCTCATAAGGCATACCACAGCATCACACGGCACTTTCATCTCCACTGTTCAACAAACAAACAACAACGTGTAGATGCTTTGCGGTTACGATTTTTTCCTGCATACCAGCGGTAGCTCTAGTGTTACAGCCTCACTGCCATGGAGGTGGAGCCTCACTTTAAAACCAACATTTTTTTGATTGCAGTGAGAATCACTAGTGAGTAGTCAACTTTTAGTGAATCATCACCATTTCGTTGACTTTTTTTTTTTATGTATATTTAAGATCATACAGCGGAAAGTATTTGTAGGTGTAGGAAAAAAAGTGCAGCTAAAACAAAAGAGAAGTTTTTAACCTGACGCAGAGATGCCGCAAAAGCCTCATGGGAGCTGTTGAGCCGGGTCCTGAACTGCGAGCAGATACTTCGGGCCAGTTTGGCAGCGCTGAGACTTTCGATGGCGTCCTGGGCCACTTTGCGCTTCCACTCTGAAGTGATGGCAGGAGGGTTTACAAACGTTATGCGGTGGATTATCTGCAAGGAAGAAGAAGAGACTCATATAACAAAAGGAAAAAACATAGCCATCTCATCAGAAGGCTGTGTACTTTCAAAATTATTTGTGTGATTGTTTGAGACGCCGACCTGTTTGATTTGCTCCCAAACGAGTCTCGTGACAGAAGATCCCGAATGAAACGTGACCTCTACGTGATAGGCAGCATTTAACAGCTGTGGCAGGTGAGAAAACGGTTAGCACAAAACTCAAGTATTAAGACAATACTATCATCTGTGAGTATAAAAAGCCTCTAGCATGACTAATAAGGGCTCATTATGCTACCTTCATGATAAAAAACTCAGACAAAACCACACAGCTCGTATAACATGTGAGAAACCACCTTTCCACTGAGGGAACTCAAGCAGGCACAAGTTTACAGAACAGGATGCTCATCATCGCTTTAAGCTGCTCTGTTCCACTGTGTAAGATCCACTCACCTAATGTGGTGACATAACATCACCAACAGCTTTGACAGTGACACCGTTCACCAGCACAGCACAAAGTATGAATAACTGTGGATCTGCGAGCCCCAATCAAAGACAACAACATTAAAAATTAAACCAAAGAATGCTTATGTTGTTATATGGGCTCACTACAACGGTAATGTCACTAAAAGAGTGAATCTTAACCGAAACCACAAATATTAAAAACAGAATGATTCGCAGATCTCACAAACTCATATTTTATTTTCAATAGACCACAGAAAACATGTCAAACGTTTGAACTGAGAAAATATAGTATGTAACGACAATAAAGGCTGAGGGGTAAAAACAATAATTTAAAAGAAGAGGGAAGCAAAGCGGAGACACCGGATGTCTCTAAGTCTTCGCTGTGCTTCTGAAAATGAGCCTTTAAAATGTGCTTGTTGAAGTCCCTAACCCATCAGGAGATACTTTGTTTCTGCACTAAATCATATTAGAGGTGACTTCCTACTTTTTCCTGCAGTGGAAAAGACCCTTGTTCCCGTAGGCTCCTTAATAAAGTTTCCCACTTAAGCTTTAATTAATTACTTCTGGCATTTTTACATGTGATTAAGTGTTCACACCTTACATTCCTTGACACACACACACAGTACATTAGATTGCTTTTTCACCCACCTGTTTGAGATGATTAGAAGTGATATTGTGAACAGAAGAATCAAAGTTGGACTTCTCCAGACTGCTGAGGCATCTCTCCAGAGTTCCTACAAAGCTCTCCCTCAGATAATCCACGGAGCTGATGAGCTTATTCGCCACAGCCTGATTCAAACTGGCCACTATCAGCTCCTGGATCTGGTTGATGCAGGATTTTATCTCCTTTGAAGTAACAGGCTCTCCATTTGTTGTCACGATAACGTCTATTTGACGTAAAAGAAAACAGTTTGTCGTGTTAACGTGTGTCACATGTAAACAATAAGGACAATTTATTATTGAATAACTGATGTCACTGGATTTTCATTTGATGCTCAACATGTGTACCAGAGGATCAACTTAAAGTATTTGTATAATTGCATCGGTTTTTGCAAAGACTTCATTTAAAGATCATGTTTCTCCACAAGAACAACCTTAACAAGGCTTCCTACAAGAAAAATGATCAGCCCCAGAGGGTGGCAAACTACCTCACAGGTACTCTTCATGCTGTTTGGAGGTAGACTGACTCTCTCCAGGGTTTGAGCCAACAGGTATTTTTAAATGACAAGCACCGGTCATACACTTTAATCATCATGCAGCAATAAAAAATTCTAACAAACATTATAAATGTTTCTTTTTACTGATCATCACTAATATTAATAAATCTAAACACATTTTAAAACACCCTTTCAAATAAAAATGTTAATAAACACTATGAAGACGATTCACACTTTTCTATCACACTAATGTTTTTGGATGAAAGGTGAAAAAAAAGGTTCCAAACTCTAACACACATTTCATTTTATCGCTCATTAACAGTACTGTAGACCAGGGGGGAAAAAAGGAGGGTCGTTCAGTATCAGTCCATGAAAGCTTCCCAGCTGAACTGATTTTTCAGATTTTCCTGAACGAATTCCAAAGTAAAAATAAACTTCTTAACAGGAATACCGGTCCCTTCAGGTCCCTTCATTATTTTCTTCATTAAGGGATAAGGGGGGGGGGGGGGGGGAATTTTAT
>VUQR01028269.1:56923-75748 GCA_015108515.1 Hemichromis elongatus
GAAAGGTGAAACTGAAACTAGCCCGACAGATTTTGGGTGTCAGCCAGGCTGCTTTGAGTATTTCAGAAACTGCTGACCTGCTGGGACTTTCCCACTTAACCATCTCCATTGTTTACAGAGAATGCACCACATGTTGCAAAGTCCAAATCATTTCAAACTGGTTTCACTGTACTCCAGTGGCCTCCACAGATACCAGATCTCATTCAATAGAGCACCTTTGGGATGTTTTGGAATGGGGGATTTACATCATGGATCCACAGCTAACAAATCTGCAGCAACCGTGTGATGCCATCACTTCAATAACAACCAAAATCTCTGAGGAACGTTTTAGCACCGTGCTGTTCTGAAAACCGAAGTTGGGGTGAGGGGGTCCAACCTGCTCCTAACATGGTATACTTTACAAAGCGTACAGTCCCACAGCAACCCTGAATTGGATAATTGGGGGGGAAAATGAATAAATGGACGGCACCATCTAATCAGAGGAATAATGAGTTTAATTTAACTAATGAACACCTGCATGCATGTGTGCCAGTGTTCAGGCAAAAAATTTTATCAGGTTGATTAAATGAATCTCAAACAACACCCATATACCACCTCCAAAAAAAGGACAAACAAACAAAAGAAAAAAAACCAAAAACAGGCTCTTGTAGAAGGAAAAATAAACATATTCCATTTATACTATGCACAAATTAAAAATAGAAATACTAGGGCCATATTAATGAGTTAATTAGTCACAATTAAATATTTTTAGTTTTTCCGCAGAAACAGAAAATCTTATCTTACTTGGTGACATCTAATAGCCATAGAGTCAAATTACCAAAAACCACAGAAATCAACAAGTCGTCTACAATACCACAAAAACCAAACATGAAAACCGCAGTACTGCTAAGGTTAAAACACATCCTCTGCGATGGTCATTCGAACAGTGACCTTGTAAACTGTGTGTGCAGAAGAACTGAACAAACCAGTGACAAGAGAAGAAAATTATTTACATGTTCACAGAAAGACTACAGCTGAGGTAAGGTGCAAAACAACAACAACATCAACATCATTAGTGGTTTTCCTTATACTTTTTCTAGGCTAAGTAATATCTGGCAAAAGTTTATTTGATCACATCTGAAAAACTGTTTTGATACAAACAAGCCAATCAGTCAATCATTCCTCAGATACTCTGATGTGTCTTAATCTTCTGTCCATTTTACCATTTACAAACAGATCGAGATGGCCTTCCCTTATAGTTTGAAAGATCCTACACCTGTCTATTGGCACCGGTGCTTATCTGCTCACCTGTAAACTCCAGGTTGGCAGCATCCTCCAGTAACTGCTCTTTCATGCTGGTGAGTGTCTCCACTATCATCTCCTTCATCTCTTCCTGTTTGCGGTTAGCGATGGCCATAAGGGAGTTGAAGAGTTCACCCTCTTTCTCGCGGGTGTACTCCAGCCTGCGTGGTGTTATCTGCAGGTCCCTCTGCATGTCAAAAGCCTGCAGGAATATGAGGGACAAAGGTCTGTTTTGACTTTTACCCCCACTGTGACCAAGCAAATCATCAAGTGACTGTGTCTACTGTGAAGCAGTAGAGCAATACATACAAACATTTGAATAAAGACGAACAGTAGTAGGGAGCACCATTGTCTGACCTGGTTGATAAAAAGATCTAGACACCGACAGTGAAGTCCATTGAGCAGGCTGGCAGCTTCCACCTGCTGATTTTGAAGCACCTGGCGAGCAAACGGCACCAGTAACCGATGCAGTCTTTCGAAAGATTCACCCAACATGCTCTGGGGTTTGGAGCCCGGTGTGGGCATCTGCGTTGGGGCGCCACAGGAACAGCTTCCTGTCGGGCTATTGAGAAAGCCAAGTGACAGTAGCTGCTTGTGAAGAGGGCTCTTCTCCTTCTCTGTGTGGCGGCCACATTCTGGGGACGCTGCTGTGGCGGCGTCAGGCAAACGGACAAAACAGATGGGAAAGGAGAGCATCTCTTTGACCTTCCAGAGCTGTGCCACCTGTTCTGAGCTTAGGGAGTCCTGGTTGATGGCATAGAGTATGACTGGGATCACATTGCGAGTGCAGTCTTCCAGAGCTTCTTCTATGGGCTGGACACTTGGGCAAGGCACCACCATGACCTTTGCTTCCTGATGAGGGAAAACAAAAAAACAAAACAAAACAATGTGATGCTTAATAAAAACAAGTGTTTATGCAGACGTCATTACAGGAAACACGTGTTCATCTTTTTAAACAACGATTCAACTAAATTAAATAATTTTAATTTTTGTGAAATCTAGCAATACTGAAACTACTAAGAGGATGACGCTGGATTTATTTCACAAGTATTTGATAAAACTGGAATCATTTAATCAAAACTAAGAATATAAGGAAACTGAGTTACCTTATTGATTGTATATGTAATAAAATATGTATAATTTCCCATGTGTGAAACAAAACATAACTTAACAGTATCAGGGGGAAAAACTTCTGATGAGACCTGTGTTCAATCTCTGCTCAGCAAAAGATACAAAAGGCAGATAAAGACAGTGACCATAAGTCAGGGGTCCCCAATCCCAGTCCTCGGGGGCCGGTGTCCATGCAGGTTTTAGATGTGTCCCTGATCCATCACAGCTAATTCAAATGAAGAAATTACCTTCTCAACATGTCTTGAAGTTCTCCAGAGGCCTGGTAATGAACTAATCATGTGATTCAGGTGTGTTGACCCAGGGTGAAATCTAAAACCTGCAGGGACACCGGCCCTCGAGGACTGGGATTAGGGACCCCTGCTATAAGCAAATAAGAAAAGTAAATCCCCTTACAGCTAGACTTCTGAATCTCTCTGATTGCCTCTCTCTCTGTGGCCCACAGATTACAGTCAATCAATTATAGATACTCATGATCTCACCTTATTATGTATATAAAGACATCTGTCCATAGGATCAGTTTCTTCTATTTAAACATCTCCCCCATGATCGGCAAAATCATGAGTCAAAGGACATCGAACCCTTGCCTCATGAGGAGAGGATGGTCATGGGAAGAGTTGTAGATCAGACCAAAACCACACATATAGAGCTTGTTAATGATCTGAAGGCAGATGGGACCACAGTCACAAAGAACAGCAATAGTAACAAATCACGCTGTAATGGATCCAAATCCTGCAGAGCCCATGGGGTCTCACTACTGAAGAAGGCAGATGTACAGTCCCAGTTTAAATTTGCCAGTGAACATCTAAATGATTCAGAGAAGGCTTGGGAGAAAGTGGTGTGGTCAGATGAAACCAAAATCAGAGTTCTCTGGCATCAATGTAACCCTTTGTAAGCATTGAATTAATTAATTATTTACTCCACTGTAGGTGTCTCATGACTGCTAGTATAGGGCATCGTTTAACTGTTTTTTCAAAAGTTTTCTCCAAGCTATTACAGCATCTCTGTATAATCTGAGAACTCTGCACTCCTGTACTGACAGGCATCACCTATTTAAATGATGGTAAAGACCAACATGACCGTACATTCATGTCTTCAACCTGCCGTGTCGAGATAACACCAAAGCGTAGAGCACACCAGCACTTCTGCTTTTCGCAAGCATAAACCAAGACTACAGTGCTGTAAACTGCCTATAGTTTACAAATGCAGATTAACATTAATACGTGACTTTGAAATTGCATTTAGGCAACTGGAATTCGTGTTTTTCTCAACATGCAACAAAAGGCCTGTTAAACACAATTAGTTGCTAAAATCCAGTCTACAAAACAAACCTAAGAGCTACTCTTACTAAATATTTGAACCCTTGCCTACTGCTCGGCTGTGATATGTGCTTTGCTAATAAAGCACTGTATACAAAAGCTGAAGCCACACTGACAACCGTCCAAGCCTGTTTTTCTGCATTAGGTTTGGCAGCAAGTAAAAGTTTCCATAATGGTGCAAATCAAAAAACAAATACACCGATACCAATCTGTGATTGGTTAATTCCCCATCATTAACTGATGGACTGCTATTAGTCAGGCTCTAACTCATCCATTAACCATCTGACCTCAAATAGCAGCGCTACAAACTCCTGTTAAAGACCATCTACAATTCATGCCACAAGATGTTCAAAGAGCTTTCTCTCCGTGAAAGAAAGAACACATCACAGACCGTTTCTGAACACATAATGGCACATAAATATTTGTAGTGGTCTTGGGAACGGCTGTGACAGAGCAGAAAAAAAAAGGGTGCCAAAAGATTTTCTTAACCCTTAATAATTAACAACATTTACAAAAATAGAAGGAGAGACTGTGACGGGGTGTAGGAAGAAAAAAAAAAGAGCCAGAGGGAGAAAAAAAAGGCAGAAATGACCAACAGCTACACAAAGGAGGCAGTCAGTCCTGTCTCCAAGAAACAAGAGGCGAGGCCGTCTGAGCAGTCTCTGGAACAAAGATGGCCTGCAAACATTTGGTTGCAACCAATCAAAATCAATACAATGTTTGAATTGCTTTAATGCGGCCCGTTTTCAACAACAACCCCTCAAGAGAAAGCCTGTAGGGTATTTTGATGTTACTGTTCAAGTTTAATATGACTTCAAAGTCCCTGTTAGTCTGTCCAAGTTCTACAAAGAAACACAGCAAAGAGAAACAATCATATAAAGTAATTATACATTTCTCCTAAATGCATATTTTACGGGCGAATGGCAAAAATCGCAGTTGTTTGTAAGAGTCTGCAGAACCGTGGCAGTAAACATATTGGATTATACACCTCAAAAGAATTTTTAGAAACATGGTGGTAGATTAGCACCCTCATATGTCAGCATGGTTAGACTGCAGTTAAGTTGAAGCAGGAGGCATGCGTAAATACCCCGGGATGAAGTGAAGGCCAATTAGCAAGTGGGCTCTCGTCTGCTGGCCTCCTCTATGGCAGGAGTGTGTGAATGCCACAGCGAGCAGAGAGATTCTGTGCCTCCATTTATTTCTTATTTTCTGCTCTTTGTTCAGCAGAGAAACAAAGCACTGGGCTGCTTTAGTTGTCTGCTTCGAAGAAAGAGGATTTTATTTACTTCAAGTGTAGTTAATCAAATGCGTACAATACAAGATCACACTGGTCCTTCTGTCTTTAATTTTTTCAGAGAATCTGAATTGTTACTGAAAAATATGTCTGCTATTTCAACTTCTAAGGTCACAATAAGGCACATCTCATGCCCTCCAGTCACACATGAAAGTAAATAGAGATTTGAACCAACCGCCTTTGTTTTCAGTACTGAGGTTTTCCCTTCACACATTAATCTGTAAAATACTAAACTGCTGCCAAATTACTTTAATTAGGTACTTACAAATTACCACCAATGGGATTTATCTCATGTCTGTCTGTTGTGTTTTTATCCCACACACATATTCTGATGTGTGTTTATCAACCTAAAAAAAATTGGATTTTTTAAAGAAAAGTTTTTAATGGATCTTCTTTTATTAGCACAGCCCACATCAAACGCTGACCTATGACTTTGAAAAACAAAAACAAAACCCCACCAAAAATATTTTTTCTAGTGATATGAACACCCAGTGTCCCAGTTCTCAACTGTAACCGTGGCAACTGTACCACACCAAAGGGTTTGAGATCTGTTTTTTACATGACCTAGTCATGTGAATCACACCAGACCAGTAGCATTACGTAAGGGGGTTGGGCGGGTGGGCTGGAAAAGCCAGGCCAAGTTTCTGGAGTTCTGGGATTCTTTGGGAGGCCTTTCCATGTGTCACGCATGATAAGAAATGAATGCAATTCACAGACCAAATCAAATCATTTCATTTTTTCAAGACGCTGCGATTTTCTGGTCACACAAATCCCATAGCGTATGTGAAAAACAGAGGTGAAACAGTGCATGCCTGAACAAAAGCACAAATCATGTAAAGTGAAACAGCAAACAGCACAAGAAATAATCAGCTCTACTGAGTAATCTGTTTATGAGCTAAGCCATGTGAGCAAAAGCTAGTTCAAGCAGGAGACAATGATGAAAAGAACAAATCAATCCATTAAAAAAAGGAGAACAATTAATATCAGCTCACAAAATACATTTTCACAACTGAAATAAACAGTTATCACAGAACTGTTTCATCATTTTTCCATATGGATGACAAATTTTGGCGTCAAAAACTGTTTTTCGTGTTTTACCATTTTTATTTAATAATACAACTGTTATTATTTATCTAAAATGCTGATGGCAATTCTAAGTTGAACAATTTTACAGCTGTGTAAAGAAAGTGCACCCTCTTTCAAGTCTAAGGTTTTACACATCAGGACATAATTTTAAAAACACGTGATCTTTACCAAGCATTAAGCTGATTTCAATAAAACCTCATATGAACAAAAACTAAATATTAAAAAAAAATATTACCCTATATCATCATTATTTTAAACAAAAACTAACCCAAAATCCTAAATTTCTATGTGAAAAACTAACTACACCCTTACTGCTTCCACAGGAATTAAGAGGCTGCCAACAGCCAGGTGCTGATAATGAAATACACTTGACTAACCGATCAACAACAAGTGTTAGCACCTCTATAAAAACTGTAGTTTGGGGGGTTAATAGGTCTGGAGCATTCAGGTTTGTGTTAACACAATCTGAGGAGAAAAGACATTAGTGATAAGCTTAGAGAGGCAACTGTTCCTGCCTGTCAATCTAAGAGAAAACATAATTCACAATTGTAAAACAATAAAGACCGCTACATATCAACCCAGGATCGGACATCCCAGCAGATTCACCCCAAGGTCAAACTGTGCAATGCCCAGAGATATTGCAAGAAATCCAAAAGCTACAATCTCAGATGCTACAGGCCTCAGTGAGCATGTTAAAGTTCATGACAGTACAATGAGAAAAAGACTGAACAAGTGTAGCTTGTTTGGTAACTAGGAGAAAGGCTCTTTTCTCTAACGACTTATGTTTGCAAAAGTTGCATCTATACAAATCACAAGACTTCTGGAACAATGACCATTAGACAGATGGGACCAAAATGAGATATTTGGGCATGATACACAGCACCGTGCTAGGAAAAAACCCAAACACAGCCTAGTCCCAAGAACGCCTTGTAACAACTGTCAGCATGGTGGTGGAGGGGTAATGATTTGGGATTGTTTTGCAAACACAATACCTCAACATCCTGCAAGTGTTAATCAGAATCAGAATCAGAATACTTTGATCCCCAGGGGAAATTATTTAGGTTACAGTGCTCCAGACATTAATACGACAGACAATAAACTAAAGAAATAACCACCATGTACATATACTCAACATCTTAATAAATAGCTGAGGAAAGGAAGAAGGAAGAACATGTGCAAAACAGGTGTATCAGAAGACTGTGTTAAGTGGATGAATTGTACAGGGAGAAAGTTAATTTGACCATGAATTCCTCTGTATACGTATTCTAAAGTCAAATTGGACCACATCTATCCGATAGCTAAAGCTTGGCCGAATATGGATCAACAGTGTAATGATCCAAAAAACAAAGCAGCTAACCTACAACAGAATGGCTGAAAAAGAAAAGAATCAAGGTGTTGCGATGGCTGAACTCAACCTGACTGAAATGCTGTGACAGGAGTTCAAGAGAGATCTGCCTGCAAACCTGATCAAAGTCCAGCTAGTCAAGTGTAATTTCATTTTCACACTACCTTTTAATAGAAACCTGTAATGTGCAACCACACACTCTATGATCATGATCTTCCATAAATCTGCTCACACCAGATTCACCAAAAACTTTCAATCAAGAATCAGACAACACCATCACACATTATTCATGAACATAAAATCAAAAATCACCTGCATCACCCTAATGAACTTTACAACAATAACTACACAACCACTCAAAGGTTTGAAGGAAAATGGTTCTTGAAAGAAACGCACGTTTGTTTATCAAAGTAAAGGTTGTACATTATGACAATGATTATGTTTATCGTTATATTGATTCCGTTAAACAAGTAACCACACAGGTATAAAAGACCCATTGCATTACCTAATGCCAGTTTATTGTGTTAAAAGGCTAACTGATAATGGCAGAACAGCTCTGCCGATAACAGACGGAATACATTTGGCTAGTTAAATGTCTGAAACATCAGCCTTTGCAGGTTGACTATAGAATCTAAATGCTCCTCAAGAAAAAACTTAATTCAGAAACTTCTCAGGATATTCTTGCTATCCTAGTTTACTTTTCTGGAAAAGGAGTAGTAAACACCACTGTATGAGCCCTTTTCTTAATCAATAGTTTTCACTTCAAATGACTTTAAAGATAAATAAATAAAGTTTTGCGCAATAGTGCTCCGTACATCAATGGGTAACACATAAATGCCACCAATCTCACATAAAAGGGTTCATGTCACACTCCATATTTAAATCATGAGGGTAAAAAAATGTATCCATCCATCTGCCACTTATGCTCCTGAGCTCACCTAGCCAGCATCCAAATCAGATCCGTGAACCACCAACAATGACTCCATTCAATGAACACTAGTATCAGCTCTACTCTAAGCCTTTCGTGAATGGCTCAACCCAAACACCCTTCAGAACAAACTCATTATCCGTGCCTCTATCTCCAGTCTTACGCCTTCAGTCTTTACCCATAACTCATAGCCATCACTGAGGGCAAGAACGTGGATAAACCTATAAATCAACAGCTGCTCAACTCTCACTCCTTCGCTCAAACTCTTTTCTGACCCGGAGAGGGAACACCACACCTTTCTGTCTGAGAGGCATGGCCTCGGATTTAAACCACTCATTCTCTTCCCAGACACTTCACACCTAATTGCACTGCCCCACCATGGGCTGAAGGTCATTGCTCAAGGAAATGTGCACCCTGCAAACCTTCGTTGTGCCTTGAAAATCTGTTTATAATATTTATTTTTTTAATGCTGACTAAGGAGATCCTTGTCAGAGGCCAGCACCACCTGGAAATGAGTCTGACTTATTGCTAGCAAAGCAAATCCTCTCTACTGTTAAACAGAGTTAATTCAAGACATCTGCACTTGTTCCAAGCCTACCTGAAGCAGCGAGTGATGCAGAGTGATTTCCAGCTCTGCTAGCCTGTGGGCTGGGTCCTCACATTCCTCATGGATCTCCAGGTCCTCCCTGGGAACCGTATCCCAGCGACCACAATTAGCCGCCAACTGGTGAACCAGCTCATACTGGCCAGGCAGTGCCAGGCTGAGCCGAGTCTGTCTCCCATGTGTGAAACACAGTTTCCTCCTCTTGCAGATAGTGCCCTGGACTCCTTCACAAGGCTCTCCAGCCTCACCGCCCAGTGGCAGCAGCTTCTCCCCTAGAAGGCTGTTAACCAGCTGGTAGCGAGCAGTGCAGTTCTGACCCAGCACAAGAATGTAGGGGGCAGCACCCACATTGTTGCGTAGGAACTCCTCTTCATGAGCAGGGAACGAGATGCAGCTCAGCTGACCTGGAGGAATGAGGATGACATGTTATCTAAAACCACATCAGCGTAGTAGAGCAAACACGTTAGACTCAGTAAGCTGTTTAGAGACTCTTGGTTGGAACTACAGGTGTCAGCGTCAGCATCCTATCTGTCTTTCACCTCCTCGACACAGCGTTTTTGAATGTTTAGCCAACAAAAAACTAATGTGACAGATAGATATCAGCCACTGTAATAGATAAAAAACTTTGCTGTAGTCCTATTAACCTACATTCACTTCACCCTTGTTTGATACACATCAAATCAAAGAGTCCTAAAGTGGGGACTCTGGTAAATTAAACTGGATGTGTGTGTTTGAGCAAACATTTATGGCATTTTTATATCTAAAAAAATGATGTGAGATTGCTTTGTGCGTGAATTACAGAGTTGTTTTGCCTTTAAGGCAGAATGAAGAGCTGAATGTTGTTAAAAGAGAAGCTGTTCCTCAATTCCCTACCATTAAAAAAAGCAGAAAAAAAACACAAAGAAAAAACAAAAAGAAAAAAACCTTGTAACTCTACAAACAACCAGCTGATCTGAGCAGAGCATAAATGAGTCATACCTAACTTCTTGTGTTTGTTTTGTGTAACTGTAAGAAAATTAAGAAAATAAATCTTCTATCACTGAATATTGCTATCAGCATCCCTTTTAAAAATCCTATATCGGTTAGACATCTTGAATTTCCCTACCATTTGTTAGATGTTACAGATACGTTAGATCCAGAGAAAGTATAAAAACATGGACAAAACTACCATGATGTCATCTACTGGGTTCAGAAGCCCCATTTTGAAGCTTTAAGACTTGCCTTTTCATTTCCAATTTTGCTTTGACTTGGTTAAAATAAAAAATTTTAAATATTTTTAATTGACTAACCATTTGTCATTCATATGTGTTTACAGAGATTAACGCAGTAAGCCATTTTTCAGACAGAACGCTGGTTTAAGGCACTTTCTCACTGAGCCCCTAGTACATCCGCCGCTATGGTCGCTTCGCTCACTGCTGTTCATTATTATACCTGCCATTATGGTGCAGGAAACCACTGCAGGATTCTCATGAACAATAGTGTCGCCACTCAGTCGAAGGTTTTTTGCAAAGTTTTTTTCACACGCTCAAGTTTTCAAACTTTTCCAAAATCTCCCTCTGAAAATGGTGGTAAAAACCAACACAACCCAGGCTACAAAAACAGAGAGGTGCATGGCCGGCAAAAGCGCCACAAATATTGTGTTGTGCGACACATTACGTGACGTCAGAATGGGCAATGTTGCAACCATATCAGCCTCAATAGGTTAATTTTTCCCCAACACAGAAGCTACGTACACACTAGTAAACAGTCTATGGTTAGATAGAGGACATCTTTAACAGCTCATTCTACAGTAGCTGCGTGGTTGTAAGCCTATATCAGTATTAATGTCACTTTGGCAGTGTTGGATTTTTCCTGTCTTGTTTCTTTTTGACCTCATAAATAGCTTTGAAATAAGCAAATGAAAACAAGTGAAGATTCTGCTGAGTCTGCAAGAGCTAGTGCTGCTAGCATTATGATGTGGATGGAGGCTGCCATTAATAATATCTGCCTCACAATGCCCGTGTCTACTAGAGGTGCTGAGGACAACTTCGGCTGTTTTTTGTGATTGAATACAATGACTAAGAGGGCTTTAACTATCATCCAAAATAATATTTAACTGATGCTGAGATCTGAACTTGAAATTGGTGGGAATACTATTTAAGGCCACTCACATAGACTCAATACTCACACCAAGTCTTTTGCACTACTTCCAAGCACTTTGTTCTCTAATGTGCACCTTTCTACTGTTTTGTATATATTCCTCTAGTTTGCATACATTTCTCCTGTTTGATACTTATTCGTGCACATTATGGGTGCTCCATGGGTAGCGTGGAGCACTCCTAATTTTGTTGTACATGTACAATGACAATGAACGGCTATTCTATTAGTGAAACTCTCTTTGTGACTAACAGGTTTTAATAATAGTACAGCTTAAATTTAAAATTTATCCACTGTTTTGAGAAAGTAATCAGAATTAAAAGGTGGTTTTGTATTTGCAAAATTAGTAGAAAGAAAATTGAGCACAAATACTTTAAAGGCATCCTACAAGTATTTGGATATCACTAACATAGTCATCAGAGATACCCAGCAGTGGTTGTAACCAGTCTTCACACCCATATTGCTTTTCAAACCTGTTTGCAAGATTCAGCCAACCAAAAGAAAGCTGGCTCAAAAAAAAAACGGGAGAACTAAAACAGTTCAAAGAATGAAACGAGGTAATGCACCACAGTCCCATATACGATAAATATGAGATTTTTTTTAATTATTTGTATGAAACATTGATAAGAATAACAGGTCATCTTGACACATCAACATTGGCTCATGTGCATCCTTATCGATAACATATCACATGAAAAAGCAATACAATATACTATTGTACCTAAGTCTTCTCCCACCCCTAGTCAGCACTGTTATCAAAGATGGGACACTCAGATTATTACATCTATATTATTCTTGGTATTTTAGCATGACTCCAAGAATACAGGATATTATTTTCCACAACAGAGACAATGAACCACTCTTCATCAAATGTTATTTTTTTGGGATTATTTTTTCCCCCAGGTCTAGCCCTAAGGTAGGAAACGCAAACAGAAGAATCTGTTCATTTTGATTATTGCGGGGCTCTGATATAATCCTCAGTGATGCTGAGTCACAGTCTAAAACACTTACATAATTAAGACAGCGCATAGCTGCAACAGCCGCCCCTTTATAGTCACATACCACTGCATTACTTTCTAACACTACAGTGGCTTTACTGCATTTCTAACCTGCCCTCATTAACCTAACATGAAGCAATAATGCAAGCAAGTCTACACAAAAATGTGTATAACTCTACAGGCACGCCCCTGCGCACACAGAGCAAGTATATATAGCCAGGACATATCCAAAATGAATCTACACTGCCAGGTGAACACATGCACTTGGCAGCATTTTTTTATCGTTTTTTCTGTTGATTATGGCTAACCTTCAGTTATCTTTACACATTCAAGAGGAGGAGAACAGACTCTGACCTTCTCTGTATGCAATTCCTGAAGATGATTATCAAGAAAGTCTGTTTATTTCACAGAAACAGACAACCAACTTATCTGATGCTGAGACAGTGATTGAAGTTACGGGTCATATATGACCCGTAACTTCAATCTAATCAGAGATGACTCAAGCAGCCAGTGCATAAATCTCAGCATATTTGGTGCACTTATTCTGCACATGCCTTCCAGAGGGGGTTTAATCTCTTTAATTTTCTTTGACCCTTTGAATGAATGGATTTTGCTTCCAGCCTGTCTGCTGCTGCAATAATCACTTGGCAGTGGTAGCAGCAGTTAGCCTTGTCCTTTTACTTCCCTTCGGCATGCTTAAGTATAACCCCAGCTGTGGGTGGTTTAAACATCCAGACATGTCGGTGCAATACTAATGTATTTCCAGGTTCAAACCTACCTGCCTCCAGAGAAGCTGAAGCTGAGCTCATGGTCGATGCACAAGCATTGCTGTAGTTTTGCCGTATTTCCCGGAAGAAAGCATTAGTTTCCTTCAAGTTTTTCTTCAGCTGTACGGAGTGCTTGTTGTAGCTGGTAAATACTCTCGTTAGTTCTCTAGTTAGAGGAGTCGTTTTCTGCTGTTGTGCATTTCCCTCCATGGTAAACAGACTGGACTGCTGCTGGCTTGTCCTCGATGCGCTTTAAATGGTTAAGCAGGTGCCGAACACCTTGAGTGAACCCGAAAAGTCTTAATGCACACCCCTTTCCTTGCGCGCTAACTAGTTAGTTCCCATACTCTCCCAAAACCACCTGCTAGCATTTGTTAATTAAAAAAAAGAAAGAAAATGAGTAAAGTTAACAGGTAGAGTCCTTAAACATACATGAAATAGGAGTATGTCAGTGCTGAACGGTCCCCACAGTCTGTTGTGTCCGTGAATGAGAAGAAGGCATTTGTTGTTATCCCGTTGACAAGCACGGCTAGGCTAGTTTCACGTCAAGCTTCAAGTGGAAGAAAACCGTTTCGAGTTACCGCTATTTTATAATTTTTTAATTCATTTTGATAGTCGCAGTTTTTTTTTTCGTTAAACGCTATAAACTTCAGAGTGTCTTAAAAACAAAGCACTCCTGTAAGGCTATGTTGTGTCGGCCAAAATTACGCTAAGAAATCAGTGCTTTTGTGACCTAGCTGCGGTCCATTGAAAGCTAGCGTTGCTAGCCAGAGGGCATCTCCGATCCGTCCCCGCCTTAGCCTGGCACGGTAAACATACCCATTTAACCTGAGACGGCACACTTTCACAGCAGTGCAGCCCCGTGTTAAAAGAGAGGGCCCGGCTTTAGCGTTTTCCCGTTAATGACACACCCGCACGAGCACGACTTTAAAACAACAACACCAGAACACCTCCGTGTTTTCCAGAGGAGGCTGCGCTATAGACCGTTCCTAACCAACAGTGGCCCGGTGGAGCCAGCGGACATCCTTCACCCCCGAACACCGACGACTGACAGCGGCAAAACCGAGCCGGGTGCTGTCGCTGGTGGTGACGATGAAGAGGACGAGAGGGGCTGGTGCAGGGCGAGGAGTGTCCAAATCACATAACTGAGAGAAGCAGGAGTGAAATCACAACAAAACAGAAACTCGACGAGAGCGGTGTGCGGAGGAAAAAGGCGGGGCCCGAGCGGAATTCTGGGAAGTGTAGGTTTTAGAGAGTTTCACCGGGAGGAGAAGATATAGACGCAGGGGGGAAAGGGGAAATATGAATGAATAAAGACTAAGAGTAGAAAATATCTGCTAAATAATAATCCCAGTAGATATATAGATTTACTTATTAGTTCTTTAACAAAGTCATGAGCACACATGTATGGATATCTTTGGAAATTAATGGGACCTGCCTTTATGTTTTGTTATGCTATCGCAGTCATGTACATTAAGTTTAATTATTTAGTTTAATAATTTGTTAATTCTAATTTAAAGATCAACAACAAGTTTCCTTGCTTTTCTTGCACTCTATCCAGCATGCAGTTACCTCTCATACCACATGCCTTTCTTTACATTCAAATCAAATATTAAATGACAGTTTTCATTTTTGTATCACTCCACATGACAAACTTATGCTAGACAAGAACACTAAGAAATTACAAGAAACATTTGCCCCATACCAAGTCCGCCCCTTTTACAGTGACAAACTGAGTGCAAAAATGTGTCAGGACTACAAGCTGCTAGTGAGCTCCCTCTTCTGGCAAACAGGTTGAATTACATAAACAACATCTTTGAAAGGGTTAGTTAAGGTCAGGTCAAATCAGGAATATTTTCTCTGCCAAAGATTTACATGATCTGATTTAATAAATGTATAACATTTTAGATATAAGGTCAGATAACATTAATAATATTTAGATATTATTGTTATCTGACCTAATGTTTATGTTCACTTTATAGATTCATTTATGTTGTCTTCTTGAAACTTCTTCTTTCAGTTAAAAGGTTGCCACAGCAGAGCATCTGCCACCATCTCATTCTATTCTCTATCATCCTCCTCTGTCACACCAACACTGCATGTCGTCCTTCTCCACATTTATGAATCACCTCTATGTCTTGATGCATGCTCAATCATCCAGGTAAGTTAATCGACAAACATGGGTGTGCCATGGGTTTGACTCTCATCATCCACTGGAGCATAAACTGGGTGACATCAGGATGCTACAACAAAGAGTGAACACCATCCCCACAGACACACCGGCCAGGGAAGCAGAAGAACATCACATCAAGAAGGCCCTGAGTAAATGTAGTTATCCCAGCTGGACATTTGTCAAAGCTGGGAATGCACCTAAAGAAAGCTCTGGCCGATCCAGGAGAGAAGGACAACCGCTGCCTAAGCAAAAACCCTTAGTGATCCTGTATGTGTCAGCTGATATGATTTTTTTCTAAACACCGAGTCTCTGTGGCTTTAAACCCCAAAACACGCTGCGCCCAAAATTGGTCCACCACAAGGATCAGGTCCCCCAACACAAACAGAGTAATATACTATATGCCTTTAAGTGCCAGAAGGATTGCCAGGATTTATATTGTGCAAATGTACTGTTTTAAGATTGGGGAAACCTGCAGTCAGCTGAGACTGAAGAAGTCACTTGGATGTGTGACAAAACGTTTCTCCCACTGAAAATGATACATCCAGATGAACAGAATCAACTTTTGGGAAATCACCTCTATGGTCTTCCTCTTGTCTTCTTGCCTGGAAGATCCATATTTAGCAAAGGTGAAATGTATATATAGAGATTATTTTAAAAGCAACAGGGTTGACCAAAGTGCTATGAATCAAAGGTATATAGCCCCAAGAAAAACTAAAGTAAAATCCAGAAATATTTAGCACAACACATAAAATAAAATAAAATAAAATAAAATAAAATGCAATTGTCTAAAAATATGTTACACTGGAGTCAAATGCCAAAGCAAATAAAAGTGTTTTTCATAAACATTTACATGTGTGTCCAATGCATCCACTGTCCCTGCTCTGCACATGCACGCCTCCAAACTGCTCAGCCTGAACTGTCCCTCTGATCTACTCATTTCAAATTTCTGTCCTTTCTCATCACTCCCAGTGAAAACTTTAACATCTCCAGCTCTGCCTTCTGTTCATCTGTACATCATGGCAGGTCTCACAACCATTGAGTAAATCCTCTCTTTTACTCTTGCTGCTATCCTTCTGTCTCAAATCCCCCCTGACACTCGTCTCCACACACTCCACCCCGACTCTACTTTTCTTCTTCACCTCTCCTGTGTACATCTGCGAACACCACAGTCCACAGGTACCTTATTTGACCTGACCTCATTGCCAACAAAACATCTTTTGGTTATCTAGCTGGTATTTTGATTTGATTCCCAACACAATAACATATAATTGACCAAATTACTTAGCTGCGAAAGCACTTTTATATTACTGTTCTTTTTTTTTCTACCTCACTGTTGTTTATTTGTTCACAATGTTCCTCTGCCTGCATGCATGAGTGAATAATCTGTGAAACATTAGTGTGCGCTAAACAGAAAAAGGCCAGCGAGTTAGAACACTGGTTCCCAAAATGTGGAGCAGACCCCCTGCTGAAGCATAGCACCGCTGCGGGGAGCGCGGGGAACCAGAGTGGGAAAAACTGCTGTTGAAGTAAGTTGGACATGGCTTATGCAAGGACAAGTAAAAGCAACTTGTTTCAGTTAAATGTAATGCTGTACGTGACTTTTTAGCTTCTGAAGGAGGACAGAATAAAAGCTTGAGGTCCTGTCAGTTAAAACAGAATGTGTGAACACGCAGCTTTGCTTGGCTTAAAGTATTAAATCATGAAGATCAGGGAAGGCGGTTCATTTTGTCTTGACTGACAAACACTTGTCAGATGTTTCTGAACTAATGTTACACGTGTGCCTTAAAGTATGTACTGAATATATAGTGATTAACATGTGGCCTCAAATCAGGTTAACCAGCCTGCAGTGTTGCAAACAGTGACTGCATGCTGACCTCAAGTGGCCCACAGCTGTAACAACATTATTCATCTAAATGTTTTCTGTTTTTTTCTGTTTTGCCCTTGAAGGTTTCATCTTCGAGAGCTGTGGGAGCCAATTTATGCAACTGTATTTTTTTCCACTTCACTGGAAATGAGCAAGAAGCAATGATGGGAAAGAAGTTGGCTTATTCGTCATGTTTTAAGAGGATAGTTTTAAGGCACAAGGTCCAGTAATTACACAGTGATTTCAAAATAAGCAACAAATCTCTGTCGGTAGTAATGCTTTATTCCCATTTAGGTTTTAAATACAGTTTAAATACAAACTCTACGCGTGCACAACAAAACTTTATAATACCACTCTTTTACCATCCATCTGCATTTTATCACATAAGAGGAATATAGCATTATCTGTCATCGTGTGCCTCATTTGCTGAGATAATTAATATTAAAATCAACATTTGGTCATTTGGGCTGGGTATCATCCCTGATTTCTAGAATCGATTCGATTCACAAGGTCCCCATTCGATCCGCGATTCCATTCGATTAGATTTGAATCGTGGAAATTTTGCCTCAGACAGTCGGAAATATTTTAATTCTGATCACTTATCAGTACATATACGGTTTTTTATATCTATAAAAAGAAAGCTGACACTTGTGAGACTTTATTAGATGTGTCAGCATCACAGCAGATGCCTTTGTGTCAAAGTAGCTGTGGAACATTACCTGATGCTGCTCAAGTGAAGCAGAGCAAAGTTACAGAGGTTTGATTAGAGACACAGCTAAGTGTTTTGCAATTTTGCATAAATTAAAAAAAACAAACAAAAATTCCTCAGTATTGAGCAGCAGAAATGAGACTTTCTTGTCAGAAGTCAGTTAAATAAAAAAACAAAACAAAAAAAACAGCTCCCAACAGTGCTGTACATAACAGTAGATTAGTGTATAATAAGCAAGCAAATAATGCAGAAAACAGAGATTTTTAGATTGGAAACTGTTCTTGAAGTACACTGAGAGCGAAGCGCTCTGCAGGAAGTGTGATTTCATCGTTGTGGAAGCAAAACAGCAAAAGTAAGTGTTGATGTTTATGTAAAGCGAAATGTGAAGCGTAGTTTGGATCTTCTTTTGCTGCTGGTTCAATCAATTTTGGTTGGAAAGTGATGAAACTGCAGCTTTAGAATATAGCGCAAAAATATGTTTAAAAAAGAAGAAAAAGAAGCGCAGACCCACCAAAGCATCAGAATCTGTGAGCTGTCGGCTTTCAGCGCCGACGGGTGAGAAAGCCGACATCTCACTGATTCTGATGCTGCAGCCGGTCCGCACTTTGTTTTTACATCTTTGTGCAGAAACCGTGTACTTGCTCTCATTTACTGTTTTAGCTGATTGGTGGTTGTCAAAAGTTTGTGAGGTTTAAGCTGAGATTCTGGCGTTTCGGGCAAATTAAAATTATATTTAAAAATCAATTAAGGGTTTTAATGAATGAAAAGTGTTATTCAAGCTAGAATCTTTTTTAATCGGATAATCAATAATCAAAACCCACCCCTAATATGCACTACTATTCTCATATAGGAAATCTTGTGTGTGTTTTTTTTTCTTATGAATAGGGTGAAATGTGATATTAGCTACAGTACATAATATCATCTAAAGATTTTGAGAATCTGAAGTAAGGTTGAAAATCAACATTGGAAGCCTGTGATCGCAAGGCCCTCAGGCAGCTCTGCATTCAAAACAGTCATGATTCTGTCATGGAAGTCGCTGCATGGACGAAAAAAAATAACATTATACACACACACACACATATATAAATATAGATAGATAGATAGATTAATCATGCATTAATGTTTAGACAGTTTATTTTAATAACTTTACATGGACCTACTGTTTGATCTGCAATAATATAACATATTTTGAT
>VUQR01028269.1:82900-94064 GCA_015108515.1 Hemichromis elongatus
GTATCTGTCTTTTTTTTTTTTTTTTTTTTTTAAGTGAAGCAAATGCAAACTTTAGTCAAAGGCATGCCCCCCTACAGAGCAGAGCACAATGAGGCACTGCTGACGTACCAGAAAGAAGTCTTCTGTTAGAGAAGAATGTGGTGTAATCCAGTAAAGCAAATCCTTTTCCACGTAACACAGACAACTCCCAGTAAACCGATCCACAACAGCCTGTTGGAGCAAAACTTTCTAAACAAAACAAAAAAAAAACAAAAAAGGGGGAACCCCCTCCAAAAAACAAACAAACAAAAACAAATCTGATCTATTTTTCCTCTTAGAATGGAATCGTACACCGGGACCTGAAACTGGAGAATATTCTACTGGATGAAAATGGCAATGTTAAGGTATGCATGATTCACGTGGCTTGAAATCAATAGCCTGTGTTACGCATTTTATAACTAACAGTGATGCGTTGTAATTGTAGAACTTCAATGGGGAAAATAAAGGCTTCACGTCACATCTTTTGTTCTCACAGATTGCAGACTTTGGGCTGTCGAACCTTTACCACGGTGACGAGTACCTTCAGACTTTTTGCGGCAGTCCTCTGTATGCCTCCCCGGAGATTGTCAACGGGCGTCCGTACCATGGCCCAGAGGTGGACACTTGGTCTCTTGGGGTGCTTTTGTACACGCTGGTTCATGGCACCATGCCGTTTGATGGAAACAACCACAAGATGCTCGTGCAGCAGATTAGCACCGGAAACTACCGGAAACCAAACAAACCCTCTGGTAAGTTTTTAAGACTGATTTTTCTTCAGTGGGACTAAATTGTTGGCATATATTTAGCTTTTATAGGGGTCTTGATTTTTCCCATTTCTTTCCATCAGATGCATGTGGACTCATCCGCTGGATGCTGATGGTGAATCCTGACCGCCGAGCTACAATAGAGGAGATTGCCGGTCACTGGTGGCTCAACTGGGGCTACCCGCAGCCATTACTGTGTGAGAGAAGGAGCAGTCACGTGGAGCAGACCTCTGCGCCAGTATCTCCCTCAACATCACAGCCTGCTGGGCTGGCCGGTGTTGCTAGTTGGTTGCGTCGTACATCCAGGCCTTTACTGGAGAATGGCTCCAAGATGCGCTGTCTGCTCCGCACACAGGGTGGTGGAGGGGATGTAGTCCGACAACGCTCCCTGCGAAGGTCACGTAAGGAGAATAACATCTCCCAGACAGTAAATGAGGGTAGCACAGACACTCGGCCCTCTAAAGGTATTCTGAAGAGGCGGAACAGCGTGAAACAGAAGTCGATAAGTGAAACATCAGCTGTCAGTTTAGTGGAGCCAAAAAGCATCTTAGACTTGTCTGCACCAGGTAAAGCACCTTCAGCTGCACAGCCGCCTCGCAAAGGTATCCTAAAGAAGCCTGCTGAGCAAGAGTCGGGGTATTACTCATCATCTCCAGAGAACAGTGACTCTGGCTTGGTAATGCAAACTAAAGAGTACCCTTCAGCACCACCCTTCAGGAAGGGCATCCTAAAGCGTAATGGAAAGTTCTCCTCTGGTGGGTTACAAGAGTTTGGGTCTTTGGACCAGCTGGCGACATCTCTGCCACATAGAGGTGGCCGATCGAGACCAAGCGGAGCCATCAGTGAAGATAGCATTTTATCTTCAGAGTCCTTTGATCAGCTGGATCTACCAGATCACGTGAGACCAGCAATGCAAATGGACAAACCAGTCAAGGCGAGTATGAGGGGCTGCGTTTCTGCTGACAATCTTCTGGACATCCAAGAAGACGGGATTCTGGCCGATGGCCTGCTGAGGTCCTGGGACTGTTACAAGTCCGGAGTGGCTGACAGTGCATTTTCTATTTCAGACTGTGATAATGTGACAGAGGCCTACAAACAGGCCATGGTCATACGAGGCTCCAGTGCAAGCTGAAGACCAGTAATAATGGACATGATGCTGGCTAAAGAATTAGTTGTTATCCTGAATTTTTAAGTGACTAACCTACCGTGGTCATGAAAGCCAAAGTGCATTATGTGAAAATACCAGAACATTGTAAGGTGATGATTTTGGCAGAATTTAGGAATTAACACAGTACCAAAAAAAGGGAGAAGACGTGTCGCAAAACATGAGATTGTATTTGAGATGGTTGATTTGATTTAACCGAAACTAAAACAAGGAAATACAATCACTCAAGGAAATGTTACAGAGTGCAATTTAACAACTTCCATCAAACGGTCTCAGGAGAAGAGAGCTCGAGCTCTGGTTTTCATTGGTAGAGGTTGCTAGTCAATTAATTCACAATGAAACCAAAAGAGCACTTCAGAGACAGAAATTGGGGAGACATTTTTATTAAGGTTACAGTAGATGTGATTGAATTATAGCTGGTTTGTATCTGGGTTACAGCAGCAAACTCTGCAGTGTGATTTATTGTCAACAAGAAAGTTTGGCTTCTAGCTTCGTAATCTTCCGTCAGCATGTTTGTGTAGGTAGGATTGTGACAGCAATAACACACAGTTTCGATATTGGAATGACTTTTGTTAGTGGCTAAGGTAACATTTCACAGATGCCAAAGAGCAGATTTGCAAACCTTGGCGCTTAAAATCCCCAGCAAAATATGCCAAGTTTTGAAGTTTGAAACAGGGACTACTGACTTTTTTTTTTGTTTTTTATAAATGTTTTTCCTGTAATTACTTGTTCTGTGTTTGGATAATGACTTGAATAATAATCGTGACCCTATGAATCACTGGCCTAACCAGTCGAACCTGCCTTGGCTTGCTAGCATGCGCTGATACAAGTGCACAAATGGCCTTTGAGTCTACATACACGTGTGGCAGTTTTACATAAACAGGTGGGGCCCAGTTATTTTTTTTTTTATTTTTTTTTTTTAATAAACAGTATCAAGTTCCCCAATTAATTACTATTTGGTTGTTTTATGAAGATCAATCATCGATTATGGGACAGTGTAGTATTTTATAAGGCCAGATAATACCAGTTAAAAACAGAACAGTAATCTATTCACACAAAAAAATAAAATAACATCAAATCATGAATTAGGCAGAGAGATATTGATCTTAATTAAGCTTGACCAGATATTTTCATAGCTACCTGGCTCCGTCTTGCTATATGAAATACTCCTGGTATTCAGCTACATCAACATGTTTGATTTTAATTAGGATGCCAAGCCAGTGCCTGGAATAGCACTTTCAGGCCACTGAAACCTGATAACTACACCATTTATTTATCAGCGTCATGTAACAAGAGTTGCATTGAGCCATTGATGCAAGCTGCAGAACCATGTTGTTCAGAAACATCATGGTTCTGATGAAGGAGGCTCATCAGGAATTGAAAGCCTGTTCATAAGCAAAAGATTTTTTTTTATAAACTATTGGAAGGTTGTTTGTTTCTTTTCTTTTTTTTTTTTCTTAATTTCTGGAATCTGACGGGTTGTATTAAGATGAAGGTAAAACCCATTCTCACAGACCTTTGATTATTTGGGTGTGACAGGAAAAAATTGGTTAGTAGGAAGTTTGTTTTGTTTTTTGCTTTTTTTAAATAATTTAATGTGTTTGTTGTAATGTGGGCATTTCATTGTTTTTGTTTCTCCCTTTGCCTTATCCCACATATTTCAGGTTTAATTTAAACCATGTCTGCCAAAGTTACTGGCTTATCATTTGTATGACTGATCTTCTGTGTTGTCCTTGCTGGGATGAGGAAGTCAATAAAAAAAAATAAAAAAAACGACAACAACTCAGTTGCTGACCAGTGTTGTTAATGACGTATAACAGGATTCATTTGCAACTGCAGACAGACTTCAGTTTAAATTTAACAGAACCACCATCACTAGTGTTAGATTTGCAAAAAGTAACAATTAAAATGTGCAAACACTTCTGTCGGGACTGGGCGCAATTAAATTCTCACCATCACAACAAGTTTTATGTGGATCAAGGGATAAAATTCCTTATGCAATTCCAGAAAACTACACTCTTAAACAAAGCATGCACAAAAAAACGAGGCTTAATCGAAGAGCCGTGTAGATGAATTTCTTCCTTCTTATCTGCCCTTCAAGTTTCATTTCCTGGCAGTAAACTTTTCAAGGCAGGGAGGAGTGTTTTAGTTTAATTTCCTCAGGTGGTGTCAGTACAACATCCTGAATATCAGCAGGGGTGTAACTGCTCCCTGATCCGTGTTCCTTTGGCTTGTAAACTGTATCCTGAAAACTGGAGGGCAGGCTGAGGTCTAACACGGTCCTGAGCTGGTCATAGCAAAGGAGCAGGGCCTTCTGTTCAGGGCCACGTTTCACATAGAAACAATCATGAGTTGGTCAGCAGTGACAAGGCTGCACTTATAATCATGGATATGATTTAAGATGCTCTTTTAAAAAAATGGTTTGTTTGCAGCAGTTCTCAGACTGTTTGATCAAAGATGACAAACAAACCCATTGCTGTTGACGAGAGGGCAAAGTCAAAAGAGATACTGCCTGAAACTCAGTTAGTTAAACATTAGCCTTACCCGATCAGCGGCCAAAAGGTCGGCCAAAAACTTTATCACTGAATCTGCAGACACGCCAGCGTCCAGCAGCTTTAGCTTCTGCGTGGCGATGCTCACGCAGCCACACGTTACAGTGGAGGGCAGGAAGACTGAAAACCTGTTTTCTGATAATTAAAAACGTTTTATTACTTTCATGTCTTCTATTAATAATGAGCATTCTGTCCGCACAATAGTGAGAAAGTAAAATAGATGGTAGATAGATGGTCGCCGCCACTGTCGACACACCCTAACAGATGAACCTAAAAGCTTAAAATAGACACTTCCCAGAACAGCTTAATATGATATCCTAATTGCTTGAAGCAGGAGAAATGGTGAGACAAAAACTCAGCTATTCAGTTCTTGCTTTACACCCTCAGAGTGGGTTAAAATGTCTTATTTTTATGGGGCTGGAAATGTGTAAAGGCAGCCTGAAAGAGCAGCAACTAACTGTATCCCTGTGACCTGCAGCCTCAGGCAATATTGCCCATGGAGATAGGTGGGAAATCAGCCAGCTGAATGGCTGGATGCAGGTCTTTCATTGCAGACAATGCAGGATTACACAAACTCTGCTCTCACTATCCAAAATGAACTGCTGACACATCGTAATCACGGTTGGTGCTGTTTGGTGCCCATTGTTCACGGCTTAAATAGTCACTTGATGATCATGAACTAAAAAGTCTTATCACTGATTGTTTTACCAAGGGTGTAAATGATAAGACTTCATTACATTATGGTGGTAAAATATCTTAAACAAAAGACTTTTATTTAAGATATTTTACCACCAGATACCAGATAATATATTTTCCATTAGCTGTCTGCCTTAAATTGAACACTAAATTGACTGGTATTGTTTTTAAAATGGGGGTACGATGTCACGTTTAGGTAACGCAGTTATGCAACGTACCCATGGCAGCCAGAGCGATGTAGGTGTGAACATGCCTGCGCATGTTCTGAAGGTGGGGAGGTCGGACAAAGGGGAGAGCGTGAAGAATTGGCTCCAGGAAGTCAGAGGGGACCACGGAGGCCAGACACCACTCTAACCTTGACACCACTGCCAGCTCCCAGTTCTGCAACACACACACATACAGACATTCCTTGAAACCAGTCCACCATCAAAATCCCACAGCAGGAACGCTCATTTAGATCAGCCCACGAGTGCTGGTTACCCTAAACCTCTCAGTCGAACCCCCATGTCCTGAACAGTGTGTACGTCTGCAAGCTTTTGGTCAAGTAAACCTGAATGTTATAAAGGGAAGATTTCCTGTTTCCTACCTACAAAGATCCTCTAAATTGGCCTTGATAAAATTATGTCCATAGAAATCTTACCAACAAATGTCTCCAGTTAGTCTTCAATGAATATTACAACAGTTTTTACTTTTCAAATGGGGAAAAAAATACTAAAAAATGTGTCGCACATTAAATTTTACTAAGGAAAAGACTTGAATTAGTAGCAGGAGTGGTAGCTGGAGACGGTAGTGGTGTGCCACTGGTGTATACATCCATGTATATCCAGATTCATGAGTAGTGAAGTGTTTAAAGGAATTTAGGAGTTGGACACAAAAGATTAGTCACCTATTTAATATCAGACCAAGTATGAAATATGGTACTGAATTAGGCCAGAGAGGCATGTGACCTCTTTTACTAGAGGAAAAAATGTTTTTTATGAGGTCACGGCAACATATTGCCCTTGTCCATGAATTCATCCTTGAGTCCAAGTGAACATTTGTGCAAGAATTAAAGAAATCTGATAAGATAATCCTGCATCTGCAAGACTGGGAGGTTACAGCGATTCTAAATCAGAATAAGTCCTCCATGCTCCACTATTTTAATGAATAATAAGCGATAAAAAAGGATTCCAAGATTCATTTTAGTCAAATAAAAGTGAACATAGGAGCACTGGCGAACTCTTGGCTTGTTTATTTTGCCCACATAAATCATATTCATTCAACTCAGTTTCACTTTTTTTTTTCTCCCACTGGTTGGCCATTGAGGCCTAAACCACAGTTTGAGAACCACTGCTTTGGTCAAAGCATGCATTTCTGTCAAGTTTACAAATGTCCTCTCATGAAATTCAAGTAAAATGTATTCAAAAGAATGCAAGGGACAGTTGGACAACCCAAAAGTATACCATAACTACTCGGAGGAAAGAAGAAAATCACTGCCAAGTATGGCCAAGGCAAAAGCTACAAGACTGTCATTAAGCCATCCGATTTTCATTTGACCACCAGGACATTTGAGGTTCATGGGAATGTAGCTGGCCTTTTTGGATGCGGCCAAAACAGAAAAACTATCCACAGATTAAGAAGCAACAGTGTTGATTTTGGGGATTAACATTGAGCTCCATGAAAAACAAGTATTACAGACTCCACATTTGAAAGAGCCAAACTGGAGTCATGAGGCCACTTTAAATAACTGCAATGCAGCAGAGAGGGGGGTCACAGTGGGGTGGTTTGCACCCCTGCCTCACTGCAAGAAGGTCCTGGGTTTAAATCCAGCCTCTCTGTGTATATGTGGGCTGTACCAGTAATGATCTGTTAAATAAAATGCATATAATCCTTTCTCAATTTCTTTTATTAGAGGTAAAAAATGTTCTGTTAACGCCATGAGAAGCATAAAAAGCATCAATAAATCTAATAAGTCTAATAAATACATTTTAATTTAGTGGTAAAAGCAGATTCATTTATTATGTGGGATCCCTCAGATGTATGTGACCAAATTTAATTGTGCATTTGATTATTACTGGGGGGGTTGAAACAAAGACTTGGTCAGTGGTTGTAATTTTTCTGTGCTGTTTGGGTGCAAATAAATGATGTTAGCTCCTTTATAACAGATAATGCCTTTACCAGAATATCCGAGACTGAAATAGAGTTTTCTGTGTAGACACAAAGCTTGCTGGCAGTCAGGGGGATCGTTTCTCTCATTTTGGAGGCCAGGAACATGCAGACTGCCCCTAATAGCTGCAGGTTGGTCTTCTCAACGGCAAAACGGCTCAGGTAACAGTCCAGGTAACGCATCGCCTGCGGAAACACCTCCTCCTCGCATTTCTGCTCCTCACACACCTGCCAGACAGTAATCTGATTTATTCCACCCGAACTAAGTGGAAAATGACTGTGACTGATGAGTGTATACCTGAAACATCCACACAGCCAGTATCCTTCTCATGTACGGCTGGATTTCTGTCTGCACCCCGTCAAAGTGGGAGGTCACCAGGCTAGTCTCTTCCAAGGCCCGAAGGTTGTGGAGCACTCTGAGGTCACCGGTCACGGCATCGTCCCTGCTCGCCCGGGGGACCACAGCCTGCTTTGTTTCACCAACATTTCCTACCTTTGTATCAAACCTGAAGCCCTCCATCTTCACAGACATACAGTTCAGTGAAGGAGCATCAAACCGTTAAGCTTATGTTAGCTTCGGTGCGTTATGGCGGCCATTCCTCTTTTAGCTGGCTGTCCAGTAGCCGCTGACATAACGCCATTTCAGCCAATATTTTTTCTTTAATTTCATTTAAGAGTATTAATTTCAAACTGAACTGAATTTTATTTCAACCCTCACTAAATAAACAACAATTAAAGCTGAATGTTTTCCAGCTTTTTTGGATTTCGTCTTGTCTTCTTTGCCATTTTAAATGTATATTCATATTTTTTAAATAATTAAAAAAAAATTGGATTTTTTTTAGAAAATCTTTAAAACAAAACTCCAACCATGTCTCATAGCCAAGTAGGAACTTTTTTGTTTATTTTTGTTCTATGCCGTGCAGCAAATTTGATACCAAGTAAATACGGGAGCAGTATTGTCGATACCGATACTTTCTGCCTATAAACGCAGCTTAAACCACTGTAATATTTACTTTACAACATTGACATTTCAATTTTTTTTATGTATTTTGAAACTAGTTTTTGTTTTTTGGAGACCTGGAATATAAATGTGCATATCTGTCTCTGAAGCAGTCTGGGTCAGTTGGCATTTAGTTCAACTATATTCAGCGAACATTCACTCAAACTTTCTCTGTCCAAAATTAGGCAACACACACCAAAAACTTGTACTTTTTTTGTATCCAATCCCTACTGCTTCCACGGGAAAGAAGTTAAGTATTAGCCAGGTACTCAAAGTCAAATGCACCTGATAATTGGTCATTGCCAAGCGTGGGCGCCTCAATAAAAGCAGAAATTTTGTCATTTGTTCGTATGGAAAATTCTAGTCTCTGATCATAATACCACACCCTTTCCACAAATGGATGTCACAGCAAATTTGACCCAGGGCTCAGACCATGCAAGAAAAAAAAAATGAAAATCAAGAGCTACATGTCAGACTCTACCGGCCTTAGTAGGCATGTTAAATATTAAAGTTCTTGACAGCATAGTTAGAAAAAGACTGAGCAAGTATGGCTTATTTGAAAGGGTCTCATGAGAAAGCCTCTTCTCTCTAAAAAGTTGCATCTGAGAAAACAAGACTTCTGAAACGGTGTCCTTTAAAGAAACAAGAGCAAAGCGGAGATGTTTTGGTCATATTGCACAGCACAATCTTTGTCAAAAACCAACCACAGCGTATCGGTATAAACACGGTGCTGCAGGGCACCTTGCAGTCATTGTGTTTACAATAAACTCCTCTGATTGCCAAAGCTTGATTGAAATTAGTTCATGCAACAGGACAACAAACCCAAGAGCAACAGCAAATCTAGACTGCTCAAAAAAGTTAAACAATCATTCTTTTTTAGTCAGACTAAAGCATCACGTTAGGTAAATCACTGAGATATTGATCTGGTCAGTTAAGTTGCAGAGGGCATTGTTAATCACTTTTAGCTGCTTTGCATTTCATGGAATTAACATGTGCAACAATGAGACAACCGGGGTCCTTTTTTGTCTCTTGGAGCTTCCTTCCAGGAGACAGGAAGTTCTTCTAGGAGAGCTGGACAAGGCCAAAGAAGATCCTTAACCCATCAGCAGGGCCGGTATCTGCTCACTGCCATTAGGTGGCAGGATGAAAATCTTGGACCCATTTTGAGACTGCACTGGTGAACTCAGCTTGCTGTTCATCATTTTAATTTCCATCACATGATGTGACAGCCTTTTATTCCTAAAACTTAAGTTAGTTCATATCAGCATGAAAGTACAAAGTGTCCCTTTAAGGTGTTGAGCAGTGTACAAAAAGGCCCAGGGGAAACTTTTTGGCATGACTGGTTAATAAACTGAATTACCTAACGGTTGTTAAACTCCTTCACAAGACAGACAGGACTATACACCAGAAACGGAGGCTATTATCGTAGTTGGGTGGTACAAATATGTGAAGTTATTTGTAAAAAGGTCAAAATTGTCTACTTGGTAATCCAACATGCAGGCAAAAGCAATAAATGGACACTGATGACAATCGTTTTAAGATTCAGTTCGTTTTTAATCCATTTTTGCTTCATAACAACAGAGCTGTTCCTATTTAGATGAACAGAAAAGCCACATGACCACTTGAGCTTGATGATACAAAGTTACATTAGCAGCATCACTAGTGATGTGCATTTCCAAATGTGCACCTCCAAGACACTGATCTTTACAAACTCTTCTGTCATAGGACAAGAAGAATATTGAAAATCCAAGATTGTTTTCATGCTGAGGAAACATTACTAAGGAAGAAAACTGAACTGAATTAGTCCATTTCAACTGTAACAGGGAGCCCAATTTCAATGTCCCTTGACTTCGAGTTCTGCAGCTCCCTGCGGATCTCTGCAGAAATCTGTGGGTGTGTGTGTGTCTTGAGCAGCTCCAGCAGTGCTTCTTTCTGTTCGGACCCCAGGTCAGCCTTGTAGCGCTGAGCCAAGGTGAGTAAACTCTGATGCCACAGCACGGGAAGCTCGCGTTTTTCACTGCGGAAGGACAGGAAATGGGCCACCAAGGCATCCAGAACACGGAAAGGCAGGGCGTACTTCTTGTCGAGCAGGAGGCGCAGGAAAATGCTGTTGGCACCATTATACTCCATCTCTGCCAACTTAAGCATTGCAGCGCTGAAAGACAAGAAAGACTGCTTGTTAGATAACCTTGAACTCAGTGTTACCTTGCCTGCGGTGCACGGAATGAGGCCTTTAAGGACAGCTGCTGAATACTTCACATGAGAAAATGCTGACATCTGTCTGCCAGCGTATGTCAGTGAGGAAGCCTCACCTGGAGTGCAGCACAGGAATTGAGCACTTTGTGAGGATGCTCCCGATGATGATGGCTTCCCTTAGAGTGCATGTCCCAGATTCACAGAGAGGAATCAGGATACCTGTGTGAAGGTGGAGGACAGAACTGTTAAATGAGTATGATGCCATTATACACTATAATGGAACACTCAAGTCTATGATGTTCTATTCTATACCATGACGCGGCATTCTGCGACAAACCATTCTATGACTACAGCGTTCCACTCTATGACAACCCATTCTATACTATGGGTCTTCTGAAGTCAGGACGATGCTGCACTTTTTAGCCCTGCCGCTAGAGATTGCGGCCGTTTTGTGAGTAATGTTCTGTTGGGATGGAAAATTGTGTTCATGGAGGCAGTGTGAAGTTAGAGACTGAGACTGCCTTTCTCTATTATGTTACATTCTACTATGGCGTTCCATTCTATATTATGATGTTCTCCTTTATACCGTTCCATTCTGCACTATGGCATCCCATTCTATGGTTATAGC
>VUQR01028271.1:0-11741 GCA_015108515.1 Hemichromis elongatus
TGTAGTATGACCCTGATAGTAAGCGTGGCGTGGACAAAAGTACAACAGTATGTCGGACATGCTACGCAATACTCGATACTTAATTACATCGGTGGGAACACAACGATTATGACGGCACATTTACACCGACAGCGCCCTAGTACAAAGACTAGTGGAAGCAGACAAAAACAACAACAAGCACGCATGCTGCAAACTTAACCCGAGTCATAAGACGGCCGTTAGCACATGAATCTAAGAGGGCCAAAGAAATCGACAGGACAATTACTACTTTTGTTGCTGTTATAGAAAAACAGCGGGTTTCGGAAAATGCCGAGAGTAATTGAGCCCCGTTACAGTATTCCTACCGATAACGCAGTTCCTGCTTTGTACAAGGAGACAAAAGCCAAATTAAAGACAGCTGTGTTTATTTATTATTTTTTACTTGGTGGTGTTTTCTAAATATGCACAGCAGAAAATATGTGAAGTACTGCTTTACCAGATTTATTTTTCATTTGTTTTCTATACACCAGAGAACAATAGATCTAAAATAGTTTTCACATCAGGGATCGGGTGTGTTTGTTTTATATTCTGCCAAGAACAGAAAATACAGTCAGGGATCTCCAAATAATACAAAACTCTATGTGGTTGATATCGTGTTCTTAGAACATTTCAAATTCTTCAAAATATATTTAGGAAAGCATTTGTGTGTAATACATACTTTTGTTTATGTTGTTTTTGTTATATATGCAGCTAAGTGTAGCACTCAGAAGACAAGTGTGAGGGGCGGTCCATCAGAGCGTGGTTCATTTTATGGTGACCTGATATGTTTAATATTCTGCTGAGAACATATCCCAGAAGAAGGGTATTTTATAGCTTTTATTTTGGAAAGAGCCATTTCTCTTTAATAAACTCTCTTTTCCACAGATGAGTGAAAGACAGATTTATTTATTTTTTATTATTTTGTTGTTTCAGCAACATTTTATTTAAAAATTGTACTTTTGAGTTAAATGAAATATTTATAATTTTAATAAATTACAAATTAAAAAAGGCATTAACACTTTTTTTTGTATCGACAAAATATCGTGACACCAAAGTATCTAACCGAACTGAACCATGAATTGTGTGTATCGTTGCACCCCTACTATTTACCATTTTTCTAACAAAATATGGTGGCTTGGTTGTGGCCCTTGAGAGGAGTTCAGCAGCTGAACACCAAGTATTGCCATATAATTTTTTTTTTTTTCTATCAACTCTAGAGGGCAAACTCAAACTTGACCTTTGCAGAAACAGAGGTGGTGGATGTGTCCACTACATCTGGCTGGCACTGTGAGGGCCAGCCTACAGGGCCTACAGCATCAGATAGGAGGGACTACCTGTTCTCTAGGAATTTTTAGGGAAACATAGAACAAGGGAACACACAACCATGAGGGGTGAACACAAAATGAACAGAGGGAGACAGACAACATACACTCACAGAATAACAACTGCCAGCAGCAGTTTTTGAAACACAGATGGGATTTATGATATATCAGTATCTTAGCTTGTTCATTCTCCCCCATTGTAGGAGGTGACTTCCAGGCATTACTCAGCACAGATGTTTCTGTATACAATGCCGGTCACTTGGTTATGGCGTTCCATGTATGCCCTGCCTGCTAGCATCTTGCACCCTGCTGTTATGTGCTGGATTGTCTCAGGGGCATCTTTACACAGCCTGTACCTGGGGTATTGCCTGGTGTGATAGACCCCAGCCTCTATGGATCTTGTGCTCAGGGCTTGTTCTTGTGCTGCTTGATTAGTGCCTCTGTGCTGTATTTCAGTCCAAATTTGTCCAGCCACTGGTAGGATTTCTGGATGTCAGTCACCTCATCTGCCAGTGGTCCATCCTGTGCAGGGGTCTATCCTTTCATGATTGTCTCCTTCACTTTCTCCTCTTTCTTGGGTTTCTGGACTTGCCTGACCCTCTGGAGATACTTGGTGGTTGTCGCTTTCGTAGTGGCATCTTCATGGTTTCCATATGGCTGTGGGATCCCCAGGTACTTGTAACTGTCCTTTATGTCTGCAATGTTGCCTTCTGGTAGTTTGATACCCTCGGTTCTGTAATCAATCCAGGCAGTCCACAGGTTGGCCAGCCTAGTCTTGCAGTTTTGGCTGACTGCTTGGCCTCTGGTATTCTTGCTAATTCCTTCCTCTATGATGATGGGGAAGCTCACATCATCTAGTAGATCTTTGTGGCTACGTAAAGTAATAATGGTAACCAGCTACGGAGGATCCAGGCTTCGCTATGATCCTGTCTTTCAGGTCATTTCCTCTCGCACTCAACAATTCTTCCATCGCACTTGGGGCTTAGTACCCAATGTCGGATGGGAGAGATGATACCTCCTCCCTGAGCTGTTATCCTGGCTCCCAATTGCCGTAGGATGTGTGTTGTACTTCATCAATCTCTTGCAGTGAGAGCAGTCTCTTTTTCCAAACGGAACACTGGGTACTAGTTTTTTTGGTGGGTACTAGTTGTTTTGGTTTCAATGTGGACACTAGTTATCAAAGATTCCAAGGGTCCCTCATCCTATTCAGCATACTTCTTGTAGGTTAAGCTGGAATCTCGAGTGTCAAATCTCAGAACAATGAGCAGATGGTATGATGGTATGGTATCAGTTTCAGAATCCTAGGGGACTTCCTTCTCAGTTATCACATTCACAAGATTTTTAGGAAACTTGAACTTTTACCTTAAGTCCAGAGCACTAACTACTCATTTTTCTTTTTAGATGAGTCAAAAAAAGTTTGTGTTCTCATGTATTAGTATTAATAATAATATAGTACAAGGTTCAGTTGTCCTTGCACAAAAACAGTTGATAGAATTGTCCTTCAAAACGAAACGTTTTAGTGTCCTTCTTTGAGTACATCTCAGTGCCTATACTTCACGTTTGCTTGAGAAAAGAAGTTACCTCAGTACCTGAGTTTTACCAGGGTATTATTTACACAGCATCAACACTTGTTTAGATTAAAAAAAAATGTCTGTACTTTTGTTGTCTTTGCTAAACATAGATGAATGATGAGCATGCTCATAATCAAAGGGGAAAAAAAACAGGTTTTTGTCAGATTGTAGGAAAAGAGAACAGTTCAAATTAAAGTTAAACGTGATTTAATCAGTGTAGCTCAGCCACAATCACTGACGTGAGTGTTTGGCCTATAAATGTGCTTGTTGTTATTGACTTAACAGCTGTGTGTGCTGTCATCGTTCAGATTCTTTTCCCAATAATGTGGGCTTGCTGAAACGAAGCAGAACGCCCATCAAGTCACCAACTCTATTCCAGCAGCCAAACACAGAAATTGCTCTGGCCATGCCTCACGCCTTTCAGCATCCCTTCCTGCCGTAATCACACAAATTCACCCAAAAGCCTGTCAGTGGTCGTCTGTGAGGGAGAGAGCAATGAGATTAAAAGGATGACACAAGTGACTCCTCACACTTTTTAGTTCAACAAATTACTATTTGCCCTCCATCTGCAAAAAAAAAAGAGTTCTTCTATCCTGAGGGCCATGGTTTATAGAGGGCCACTGTTAGCTTTTAAAATACACTGACTTCAGAGCAGAAAACTGTGAACACTGGAAGCCGTGTGTTGTCTAACAACGTTACATGTTACGGTGGACCCTAGATGTGCTGGACCAAGCTTAAAACGTAATCATTGATGGCACTGACTACCAGGACTCATTATTTCTTTCACTTTAGAAAATCTGTTTTTCTTCTTCTAGGAAATATTTTATGTTCTCTTCTGCAAATGTGTCAACTTCAATAGAGCATCAATAGAATTCATGTTTTCACTTATCTCTACACCAGGAAGAGACATTTATACCTAATCTAGAGAATTTATGTATCTAAAATTAACCCTAAACCCTAAAAATTTTTTCTCCCTGTTTGGATGGACAAACTCCTGGCCCTGGCATTTGTGGTCCAAGCAGCTCACATATAACTGTTGTGTGATGTATGTAAGCAGAGAAAGAGACAATGATGGCAACTCTGGAAAAGCCTACCTAGTCTAATAGCTGTGTTCTATCAATAACAAAACCCTTAAGACATTTTTATGGCTTTTGGCTATTCTTAAATATTGTTTTATCTACTGTGTTCTGCACACATGTATTTGATAAAGGTAACTGTCATTATATTTCCATACTGATCTTATAATGTTTTCTGTCTTGATTTCTTGCTGATCCAAATCATGACTACATGACGGCTGACTCTGTGGTGTGACATGGCCAAAGTGGCAGAGAGACATAAAGGCCAGCAGAAACATTCTCACAGAGAGAAGAGGGATGGACCATGTGCTGCACAGGCGGTCCCAGATGTCACAACAAACATTCATCACCAGCCACTGTTACTAAGATAAATAACTGAGACCAATCTTAATACCCACTTTGTTTTTTTCTGATAAGTATATACGTGTAAACATATCAACATCTGTTATCTCCTTTATTTACCTTTTATCACTCAGCAAAAAGAAAAAAGCAGTGATTACAAAATTAATTGTGAGATTGGGAAGTCCTGTCTGAGCAAAAATAATTATCCCCCTCTGTTAATCAAACACTTAATGAGCTAGCTTATTATTTTCTATTCCACTTGTTCCCCTCCAGTGATTATGTTGACAAAAGATACATTTTCCAATTAAATTCTTCCTTTCTGCCTCAATTAAATATGCCCACTGAGGATGTTCTGTGATTTAATTCATCTTTGTTGTTCTCTGTTCTCCTACATAAACTCAACATTATGATGGGATGGGTTCACTAAAAAAATAGTAAATAAATAAAATAATATGTGCTTTTTTCTGCTTTTCTCTTGCCAACAGCAGTGCGTTAAAGTTGATGATTGATTCAATTAAATGTTAAAATTAGACCTAAAACTAGAGAAGCTCAGATTGTGGGAAATCCTTTATTTTTCTAGTTTTGCATCTGAAGCATGTGTTATTGATTTGTGATGCCAGAGGAAGTGCACTGCAGTAATCCAGTCTGCATGAGCTGGAAGCGTGGATGAGCTTCTCAGTGCTGGTCTGACCTTTGAAGGGTCTTATGCAGTATTAGACAATTAAGTGACGACAGCTGAGAGGTGAAGGTTTGAGTAAAAGTTCCTCTGACTTTGTTACTCGCTGATTACAACCTAAACACGATGTCTTTGATCATGGCTCAGGTCAGCACATCCATTCACTTTTACTAAGGAAATGATGCCGTATAAAAGTGCACTGAGACTTTTATTGAGATTGCAGCCTGTGACCTGAATGCTTTCAGGATCTGATGAAGTAAGACAGCGCTTAGCTCCAGGTGCACACTATGAGCTTTATTTTATTTGATTTCTGTGACATCAGTAAGGCCAGAATAATCTTTATGAAATAAACATATTGTGGGAGGATTGAGCAAACACACACACACGCGTGTGTATTTATATCCCTGTGGGGACATCTCATTGACATCAGCGCAGCAGCAGAGCCCTTGTGCAATGCTGATGTGTCCATGACTGTGATCAGTGATTACAGTGACGGCTGATCCTGTCACTCCACCAAAGTTAGAGTTAAAGCATCTGCGTGATGATGAAACATCTACAAACAACTTGAAGAAGATCAAAGAAATATTCATGAAAAACACAAAAAGATACT
Organism: Hemichromis elongatus; assembly: GCA_015108515.1. Classification (NCBI taxonomy): domain Eukaryota; kingdom Metazoa; phylum Chordata; class Actinopteri; order Cichliformes; family Cichlidae; genus Hemichromis; species Hemichromis elongatus. The sequence continues at coordinate 5,616 of VUQR01028271.1, forward strand.
TTTTCCATAATTCCCAGATGACCTTGTTGCCGGCTATTCCTGGTATGGAGTAAACCCATACTCGTGTCCTTAAGCAAGAGGGTGAATGCCAACACTACCCCCTATATACATTTATCATATATTAAATTTAAATAGGACATACAGCGCATATCAAAAGTTTGTGGAAATATAGACAGAAAAATAAAACTTCTGACTTCAGTTAGTCATGATTTGATTTGATTTTCCCAATTTATTTAACCCCCTGTCTGTAAATTAAACACACTGAGGGGTTTTGCTGGGACAGATTTTAGATGGTGTCAGTCACATTACACCAAAATAAACATTTAGCTGACTTAACTGTGAAATTCTGACCGAAATACATAAACCTGTGGTGACAGTGGGTGAAAGGAGTGTTAGCTGTCCTTCAGCGCTGTTGTTTGTTGATGCAGCATTATTGTTCATTCTGTCCAACACGAGTGCTTTTCACTGCTTACAACTTTGATTGGATCCCCTTGTCCCACAAACCCCATTAACACAGCAAATAAGACTGTGTGTGTGTGTGTTTGTGTGCATGTGTTTCTGTGAGTGTGTGTTTGTTTGGGACCCTGCAGACAGAAGGAGCAGTAATCTGGGTCAGTGTGTCGTGTCTGGCTGGATGCCCACTGCCTGGGGTTATACATGCTGACACAGTCGGGGGTTGGGAACTGGGGTAGACCGCCCGGAGGTGCATGCTGGGTGACAAAGACTGGACATGAAACAGAAAACAGAGTAAACGCAGCAGTGAGAAGAGAACACACTTAAGACATGAAGTATAGGTCAGTGAGAAACATGTACAGCAGCTTAGCTCCTCACGTCTGTGTTCCAAAGTACAGTTGGCTGAGATACTGAACCTGAGGTACCGCCCCAGTGTGTCAGTGTAAGGGTGTGCACAAATGTCACACAGGCTGCTCAAGTGGGATGTGCATGTATATCAAATCTTTAAATGGAGAATATAATGAAAAAGACGGGCTTACACTGAATTTGATGTCAGCAACACATCTTGAAAAAGCTGAGCTGGGAGCAAGAAAATCTGAAATGTCACTGAAACCAACAAGAAACAGCTGCAGCAACATTTTGCAGCTCATTGGGTCAACAGGGCAACAGGACCGTAACATGACTGAGTATGAAACGTTGGTCTTAGAGAGACTTCCTTACAAGTCGCCCCATCGAGACCAACTTGAAGATGATCTAGAAACGCTGCCATCCTCTCATTTAAATGGAGGCAAAGCAGAAAACTGTTCTGTTGCCAGTCAAATGGAAATGTGTGATTCTTTTTGGAAAGCATGGATGCCGCATCCTTTGGGCTAAAGAGGAGCGGGACCATCTGGTGACTTTTCAACCCTCAGTTCAAAAGCCTGATCACTGAGCAGCTAGACTCCTCTGTCTGAGAACGCCATGCGTTCATCTCCCCAAAGTCCAGCAGCTGCTCGATGCTCACAGACGCGCTGCTGCACAATCACACAATGATAAAAAACACGTGTTAAGTTGTGCTGCTGCCATCCAGTTCACATGGATCCGATTCGTCCATTTTTTCAGATAAATGTGACCTTTTTGTTTTTATGTTGTGTTGTAATATGTTTATAAAACATTGCTAATCAATACTTTGTTTTTAGTGATTGTTTTATACAACTTTCCAGCTTTTTTTGTAAATAGTGTTGTCAGAGCCACAGTGAGTGTGAGCAGAGGGCAGGACAGTGGCTGATTGAAGCAGACTGTTTGGAGTCTGCCTCTCTCCCAGAGGCAAACATTTACTGGATGATGTTCAGACCAGTTAGCAGTCTGAATCTAATGTTTACGTGTACTCTTTCAGTAGCTTTAATTATATTTGATGACCTCCCCTGTACCCTCAATTGACAAGTTTGGACATGTCAGTATTTATCTAACGTCTGTAACATGACAGAAACTATTCAGTTCAGAAATGAGCTTCAAGAAAGCCTTCAAGGGGTAAACTGTTAGGGAGATAATAATGTAAGTAACTTAGCGTCTCACTTTATTTGTAATGATTTAACATTTTATATATCCCCCTGTACCTGTACCATCCCTCTTTCATTAATATGTGACAAAGTACCCGTTAGAGCAAAGCTGAATACAGCTCCTCTGTTCAGGTGTAAAAATCATTTTACATGCCAACCCAGTTTTGTCACGGCCCTGAAGACCTGCCTGAGAATTTTTTGTTTTTTCTCTTTCTCTCTCCTTCTTGCTTTCTCTGTTCCCCTGTTCATTACGGGCTCCCGCCTTTGGCCTACGCACCTGGGCGAGGAATAACACCTGCGCCTCATTACCAGCGTTTTCTTAAGGGAAGATGTGAGACTGCTCTTTGCTGGATCGTTGTTTGAGTAGTGTCAGTAAAACCCCAGCTCAGATGTTAAAAGAAAGAAAGTTTTCTCGATTTTTGCTTCCTGTGATCACACGTGGTTTCCCTGTGCACAGAGACCCTGGACCTGCCCTGGAACCCCCACGCAGATTCTGGAGAGTGAGAGAGACTAGAGAGACTGAGGAAGGAGTGAGAGTGTCCCCCTGCTTTTCCCCATGGATTTCCCCGGAGACCCCCACACCCCTCGTATATAGCACACCTGGTGTTTCATAAATAAACCTCTGTTCTGCCTTCGAGCTAGGAATCCTGCGTGTGAGTCCCTCCAGTTACCGTAACAAGTTTAAAGACAGATTTGGCTCATTGACTCAAAAATATTGTGAAATGAGTATTTTAGGGAGCAGCACAGTGATACAGAAGTGATCCATGTTCCTGCACAACAAGAAGATGCCAGGTTTGAATCCACCACCAAACTGGGCCTTTGTGTGAGGAGTTTGCATGTTCTCCCTGCATTTCTATGGCTGTTCTCGGGCTTCCTCCCACAGTCCAATCAAATGCAGAGAGTAGGTTTAGGTTAACTGGTGATTCTTTATGGTATTTTTTTGTTTTTTTTGTCCTCCAAATTCAACATCAAATTACACGAGAGTTTAGAAAGTTTGGAGGGAAGCCTTTCCTCTGGCATTTGCAGAGGACTGTACTAGTATTCATTTTGACTTCAAGTCAATAGCTGAAGATTATCAAAGATTAAACCGGAACTTTATTCGGTTGACTGAATTATAAAGTGTAAGTTTGTCATGTTTTTCCTTGTGGCAGTTGTTCCACATAGTTTACTAAGCATCTTATGACAAACGTGAAATGTGTCCATATGTCAAAAAAATAATTGCTCAAGAAATTTAACTCTGGACTATATATGGTTTTTACAATTTATTTTAGTTTGAGTGATATTTGACAACTACACCTTCATTTTTTCATGTAACACTGCGTTCTGTTCTGAGGACATCGTGGTTTCTCTGTGAGAACTGATTTCATCGTTAAAAATCATGCAGAAAGCCAGTGAAGCCATTTATTGGTTTCTTTCTTTATTTAAAAGGGACAGTGCAGTTTAATATAGTCCAAGTACAAAACAGGAAGCTGATTTTTAACATTTGTCCCTTGTTGGGCTTACATCTGTGTTTGTCAAGAGTGTATTACCATTAACGTTAATGGGAAATATGCTCTACATTTGGGTTAACATTGGGGATGACTTTCCTCTCTACTCGGGTTTTTTTTTTTTCTTGTAGTTGTGTTTTTTGTGAGCACCAGCAGAGACCACAAGCCATTCTGACAATTGTTTCATTCGTTTGCAGTTATTATGTTTCCCTCATAATCCTGCTCATCTCAGGGTGGCAAACATAATTAAATGATGTGAACAAGCCTCATAAATCATTAAGGGTTTTTCTTTTTATTGTGTCATTTAGAATAAAAAGGAGAGTACCAGATGAATTGCTAAGGAAATAAACCTTGCTTTAATAGTGACTTTTATATTATTCCAGTGTTGCTCATAATACAATGTACATTTTACCTCTTCTTGTCTTTGGCTGCTTGAGACATCCCTGTAACTCCAAACAACAGATCATGAATATGACTCTGTGCTTGTCTAACAAATATTTTTGTTTTCAATGTTCATACAAGACAAACAGACAAACAGCACTCATTGCACACCTCTTCATCAACTCTTGTCTAAAGGGACAAGATAAGATAATCCTTTATTATATAACTAGATATAAATAGTTCTTTAATAATACTAATGTGTCAAGGTCGGACAGTGCCCCGACCGGCCGACTTGCCTGTGTATGTGTGTTGTGTGTTTTTCTCTCTGTCGCTCTGATTCTCTCTGGTCCTGTGGCGAGTGTTTACGGAGGTCGCGTGGCAACGGGAGACCTCTGACCCGGAAGCGCTGCTGCTCTGAGCTGTCTCACCTGTGATCGATCAGTCACCAGCTGTTGCCAATTATCCACAATCACAGGACGGACTACTTAACGGTGTGGCTGAGCAACAGACAGCGCTGGAGTATTGCACAAAGCCTGTTAGTTTTACTTGCCGTTCACATGCTAAGTGTTATCAGCTCTTCGTTGCCATTGACTGCGTGTTGTTTGTGTGTGATCAGGAACCGGGACAGAGGATTCACGAGCACGAGGAGAGGAAACGGGCACTTACTACCACGCATGGTCTGAGCACGGGAAGGAGGATGCACCAATTCACGGATTGCACATTTTCTTGACTGTAACCTGCTTTCACTGTAAATAAACGCACTGCTTATCTTCAGAGCTCCATGCCTGAGTCCCCTTAATCCTCAACCGTGACATAATGATAGTATTTCATATTATAAATAATAACAATAAGCTTTAATTATCAAAATTAAAAAAAAATACATCCAAACAACAGCAATGAAGTGTTTAATAACTAAAATCTAACAAATGCATGCAGATGTGGTGGTATGGGGCCAGGAAGATTTTCTGTCCTCGTGAAAGCAGCAACAAGCAAGAACGTCCCTCTGCTGCCTGTTGCTCCATTCAGACGTTCAGCATACACAGGAATCTATTAGCTGACAACACTGTGCTGATTCAACCTGAATTCAAACAGTAGTGTACAGTAAGAATACTTTATAAATGAAAAAAAAAAAAGCTCTCCTCTCGGTGTTCGTAGAAGTCGGCTCTTCTGGACAGAGATCTCTGATGTTGTTCCTTGGATCTGCTGGAGCCACTCGCCTAGCTTAGGAGTCACTGAACCTAGTGCTCCAATTACCACTGGGACCACCGTTACCTTCACCCTCCACATCTTCTCTTGGTATTTCTCAAGTTTTTCATGCTCCTTCTTCTTGATGTTGCTGCTGCTATGTCAATCACTACGGCCGTCTTCTTCTGTTGTCTACCACCACTATATCCGGTTGGTTAGCCATCACCAGTTTGTCCGTCTGTATCTGGAAGTCCCACAGGATCTCAGCTTGGTCATTCTCCACTACCCTAGGGGGCATCTTCCATTTTGACCTCAGGACTTCCAGGCCATACTCACCACAGATGTTTCTGTATACTATTCCGGCCACTTGGTTATGGCGTTTCATGTATGCCCTGCCTGCTAGCATCTTGCACCCTGTTGGTGGTACATACCGAGCAGGGGCCTGTCCTTCCATGATGGTTCCTCCTCTTTCTCCTCTTTCTTGGGTTTCTGCTGCCTGAGGTATTCGCTGAGCACGGTGTCAGTTGGGGCCATCTTAGCAATGTATTTGTGGATGTTCATTCTCTCATCCTGGACTGTGGTGCTGACACTCACCAGTCCCAGCCCTCCTTGAGCTTAGCGTACAGCCTCAGGGTCCATGCATGGTCAGGAGCTTTCTTGCCTTGATGTCAGTGGCTTCTATCTCCTCCTTTGGCCAGCATATTATCCCAGCAGGGTACCTGATCACAGGCAGGGCGTAGGTGTTGATAGCCCGGATCTTGTTCTTACCGTTCAGCTGACTTCTCAAGACTTGCCTGACCCTCTGCAGGTACTTGGTGGTTGCAGCTTTCTTAGTGACCTCTTCCTGATTCCCATTTGCCTGTGGGATCTCCAAGTACTTGTAGCTGTCCTCAATGTCTGCAATGTTGCCTTCTGGTAGTTCAATCCCCTCAGTTCTGACTACCTTTCCTCTCTCTGCTGCTCCATTCCGTAGCCGGTATCCGTAGCCATTCTTGTCTATGATCTCACTGAGGGGGTTCAGGCCTATAGGCCTATGCAGAACAGCAGTGGGGACAGAGCATCTCCTTGATAAATATAATATA
>VUQR01028278.1:0-10153 GCA_015108515.1 Hemichromis elongatus
CGTCACTCCTAAAACTGCCCCCTCTTCCTAAACAACTAAATGCCACATGTTGCCATGTATCATTTTTGATTGGTTGACATGCTAGACTTTGACACCAATAGGAAAGGGAAGGGTTTTTGGGTTTTTTTGCTCACAAGCGGAGAGTGTTTGCTAGTACTGGCCTTAGCCCTGGCCTCGCCGTTTTTACCGTGTCTAAACGCCACTGTTTTATTCAGGAAAAAAAAAAAACATTGCATGTAGGTTTGACCACATGTATCGGAAAAGTATTTACTAGGACTCACCTATCACGCGTTTGGAGATTGCAAACTCCGCCATTGTCGTTTTTCATCATTAAAACAGCAACCTACAGGCATGTTAGCACTCATCCCCGACTGCCCGGGGGGAGGGGCGGGGTCACACATTAAAACAGACAGCGGTGCAGGGCTGCCCATGCGGAGAAATTTGGCTTTTACATTTTGCGACTCGTTTTATTTCTCTATCAGATAAGAAAACTATTTAATCAGATTGTTATTTGTGGTGAATAAAAAACACTTACACTTTCAAGCACTTTTAAGAACCACATCTGAAATTCAAGCACTTTTCAAACCTTGAAAAGACAATATTAAAATTCAAGCATTTTCAAGGAGTTCAAGCACCCGTACGAACCCTGTGCATAAGCATTTTCTGTTTAGATAGAAGCATAGAAGGTAAGGTCTATGCCTTTTGGAAAAAACTTGGTTACACTCATATTCCATAAGCTAGTAAGCTATTTAGCTAGCAATGATTTATGCATGGGGCCCATAAGACCCCAGCGCCTCACCAGCTACTTGTGTTTAAAGATGGGAGACAGAAAGTAAGAGCGAGAGATGGAAAGTGAGAGATTGATAAAGCAAGGAAGCAGGGACCAAAACAGAGACTGTAGTGTTAACACATCATTTTCACCTGCTGATTACCACAGAGTTTAAAAAAAAGAAAAAAACATGGGGTGGACAGAAGACCACAAATGCACAAACACATTGTTGTAGACACAAAAGCATGTACGCAACACAACACAACACACACGCACAAACACAGAAAGCTTTGCACACAATAGAGTTCACACGTTCTCACTCGCACATAACACAGCAACCGCAAATACACGAAATTCCCATTCCAATTAAATTTAAGCATCTGCCAAGTTAATGCTCCAAAGTTTTGACAGGACTTGTAGCATAAACAACGAATGCTGCAAGGCACACACACTAGCTATGTATATTTTCTTAGTGGCAAAACAAAGACACCATCAAAAAAAAGTAGTAAACGCATAATTAAAGTATTTTCTCTTTCTCTCTCTCCCCTCTTTGAATGCAAGGTTAGATCCAGATTGAACTCGCTGTCTTTACAGAATAGCACCTTCATCCTTTTGATCTCCTCTCACTCTTCATCATCATTTTGTCTTGGTCTTGTTCTCTCTAATTCTCATAACATGAAGCCCTTGAGAAAAACAACTGAGTAAGAATGACAGAAGGAAGCAGGACATGACAGAAAAGAAAGAGGGAGGCATGAATGAAAGGGGAAAGTGTTAACAGTAAAAGACAGAAGGGAAGGCGAGTTTAAAAACTGACACCATAATGTAAAGTGTGAGTGAAAGAAAGTGAAAGAAAAGGAGAAACGGTGAAGAAAAAGCTTAAATGGGAGACAGGAAGACGAGGAGGAAGTGAAGTTAAGACAAAAGAGTGGAAAAAGGTTGCAGAGAAAGGGAAATGAAAAGGACAGAAAAAAGTTGGAAGTAGGATAATGAAAGAAAGAAAGAGAATGGGAAGCAAGATAAGTAATACAGTGAAAGCAAAAAAAAGAGGTCAAAAGGCCAAGATAGAAGAAAGACAATCAGTCGCATGGCAAAATGCAAACACAGGGAAGTAGGGAGTCCATAGAGAAGGCTGGAATGGAGAATGATGGCTTCTTACTTGTTAAGTAAGAACACACTTAACACACACACAGACACACACCTACACACACATAAGAGGCCATCAGAGATCTGATGGGCTGTCATTTTATCAAATGAACTGCCACTTATTGCGTCCTTACACCCCCGCTGGGATACTCATTATTGGCCATGATTGCCCCCACCTAACCTCTCCTACCGTCTTCTCTGCAAACCATGCACTCTAACATTTCTTCATCTCCGGGGCTTCTTCTTAACACGTCAATTATCATCAGCTTTGATTTGCATTCTCTTCCCAAAAAGACGTAAGAGGAAACACTTTTTTCTCATTTTTCCCTTCTTTGTTATCTTTCTCATCAGCCTTTTTTACCTCTCTGCATCCAAGTCATGCTGTCACCATATGCAGACCACAGTAAATCATTCTTAATATATAAGTGCTACGCAGGGATTCTATTTAATGAATGAGATGAGCATTAAATTCATATTTTGAGTGTATCAGTGGATCACAGTACAGTTATCCAACAGAAGTACGACAAAACAGACCCAAGCGACTGCAAAGAGTGATTTCTAAATGAAATCTAAATTTAAAAAAATAATTGAGAAAAGGGTTAAAGGCAACATAAATGGGAGATAATTAAACAAAAATTCAAAGCAATACAGAAGGAAAAACAAGTGTTTGCTTACCTGCACATTTGGTCCTGGTTACCAGTGGTGGACCTGGGGGTCCTGTTCCTCCCTCTCCAGGTCTGGAAAGCAGGACCTTGATCTCATATTCTACATCTGGGTCCAGATGCCACAGTTTATATGTAGGGGAGTCAACCACATGGGTTTCTGCCCAGTTCCCTGAAGTGGTCCGGTACTCCACTTCCTTCAGGATTATTGGCCCATCACCAATGATGCTGTTGGCATTGGGTTTGATCCAAAGATAAGTAGCACCTACAGCAAGAAGCTCAGGAGGTGCAATGGGAGTGGGTGGAGCTGTGAAGTAAAAACAAAAATGTTTATTTAAATGTACATTCAAATCTTCCTCTGTTTTAAATAAAATAATCAAATATTTTCCTGAATACGTCAATAAAATATTTTGTCCCTAATAAATTAAACAGCTAAGTCACCCAGCTAACAGGAAAAAAATACATACATTTTTTCATAATATAGGCAAGTGCTTTTTGCACCTTTTGCACACACTACAGACTATTTGGTCCCCATACAACTGTAGAGAGTGCTTGGTTTGCTTCTTTTGTTTCAGGTTTTGGGTTCAGTGATCTCTGGACCTTGTCTCAGCTTTTGCAGATGATGTGGCTAGGTTGGTTTCATCAACCAATGAGCTCCACCTTATACCGGCCTGCTTTATAGCCAGGAGTAAGGTGACTGCGATGAGATTTACCACCTCCAAATCGGAGGGCATGTGCCGCCCCAGATGAAGAAGTTCTAGCCTCTTGGGTGTTGTTCACAAGTAAGGAAAGGAAGGAACTCCTAATTGGCAGATGACTAGGTGCACCATCAGCAGTGATGCATAAGATACGCTAATCTGGTCAACACAGAGCTGAAACTGTCAGTTTATCAGTTAATCTATGATGCTAGGCTCAATCATTCTTACAAGCACCGAGTAGTGACCAAGAAAGTAAGACTGCTAACACAATTAGTGAAAATGAACTTCCATTGAAAAGTGTCTAGGCACAGGCTTGGGAATAGGCTGAGGTCGTTTATGGGAGGAACTAGAGCTGCTACCCCTGCATCCCTGACCTGGACAGATGGAGGCCATCGATCTACCCATCCATTATTTGAGACTCAAGTTCCCATATCCTTGACAGGGATTTTGAGTCATTCTGGGGGTTAACTGCGTTAAAAATTTTACTCATGTTTATTGCGTTAACATTGACAGCCCTAGCATAAATTCATCAACTTTTAATGTAATATTCAAGAATTACTCTGTTGCTAACATGCACTTTACCTTTTGCAGTGAAAACAGATACCATTATAGCTAAAGGGGACATTTGAAATATCAAATTCTTTACCTGTAGCACTAATCCATCACTTTGTTGACACATTGCTGACAGCTACTTTGAAATAATGGCATCTGTCAAGCCTAAAAGCATGAGGTTTTATTACTCTTTCCTTTTTTTTCCTTCCTGCTCGAACCAAGCTCACATTTTCTAGATGATATCTTTTTGAAATGAAAGTAACCTTTGAAATGACACAGACAAGAAAAGTTCTAACCCATATGAAAAGAAGTGTAACTAAAAGCAGACCATTTGCTATACTTCAAAAATACTATATATAATGGGGACAGTGAAATATTTGACAAAACGACTTTCAGTAAAAGTATATAAAGTGCTGAAGTGTTTCAGCTACTAAACACCAATGCCACATGGAAGAAGACATTAGGTATATGCAATCTACTGGAAATGTAATTATTTGACACAGACAAATACATAGTAATATTAACTTTCAAAACAAAACGTGAAGGTACAGCAGTGTGACTCAACAACAGGCTCTGTTAAAGAGCAACAGGAGCAGATGGAAATTAAATGGAGTTATTTTTTACTGGCCATCAGACATTGCCTGTGAGAATTCTGTTCATCATTATGAACTATGGTAATTAGTATGGGCAGCTTCCACTTCTTGGAAGACCTCTATATCAGCACCTTGAACAGCGGTCATGACCTACTTTTTAACAGAAGGATATGATGTGCCTGAGCTGCACTAGAAACAAGAGCATGCTGTCCAAGTGTCGATTAACTTGTTGTCTCCTTATGTGAGCCATTATCACACTGTAATATTCATTTAGGTAAAAATAAACAATAAAATGAAAATCAGTTTCCTGGAGCTTTGTTTTGATGCAGAACCTTTAAGACATCTTCACATGGATCAGCTTGAAAACTGATCATTGATTATTAAAATGGAGACAATGATGCTCAGAAACACACATGTGCAAATAGAGGACCAACCAATTAAACATCTTTTAAAAATGAAACTTCCGTATGATAAACAGTATTTTTCTGAAAACACTTGCAACTAAAGGAGTCATTTAAAGATTGAAGTTCGTGGTCTCTGACAGTGAATCTCTTTGCCATGACAGGTGCTTTGTCAGTTGACAGCTACGTTATGCTGGGTAAGAATAATGGTCCCTTTACTCCTGCAGTCTAAAAGCAAAAGTCCTGATTTCCCTTTCCAAGTTTTTTTTACTTTCCTCAAGGCTGCATTAGAATATGTATGGTGGCTGCGGGGCCGATGAATCAACTGTCAGTTACAGCATATTCATCCGTCTCAACTATATGGGGGCTAAGTGTGTGTGTGTGTGTGTGCGTGTATTTGTGAGTGTAGGAGAGAGTGACAGACAATAAGCATCTCTGTGTATGCCCAAGAGAGGTTTGGTGTGCTTTGCATGTATTTGAATGCGTGTGCTTCTGTCAAAATATTTTCTTTCTTAGCTAACATAAATTTTGATTCTTCAGATAAAAAAAAATATTATTTTCCTTCATAAAATAGTGATACAGTGAAATAAAACCAATCATCACTATTATAATAATCCCAAAACACACATATCAGTTTTGTTACAGTCTTTTGCCCAATGAACACAGTTTAAATGTCATTTCCCGCACTCAAAACTGGTCTCAATATTAGGGAAAAATTGGGCCATTGATGATGTTTCTACAAACAACAGAGGTCAGTTCAAACCATATTTTGCAAAATAAGAACTAGTCATCACATAATTGTAATGAAGTAACCAAATGCATGTTTCCTTTTCTCATCCAGTGTCATTTGACTGCCTAAATTATGGTTACCAAATGGTCTGAAACAGGAAGCCACCAAACATTGTAATCTGTCTGATGTTTGGACGATCACAACCATTATCTCTCTGCCCCTTGATGTCAGCAATATAAACAGTGAAGTGCAGTGAGAATTGGTTTCTGGGTTAGTTAGTTTAGTACGATAAAAAAAATGGGCTCTAGAATGAGAAGTCATCAGTCAGTCAGTTTAAGCTGCCCTTGCTGCTTGGTTAGTTTTATTTCCTCTGGCCTTTGTTATTAATCGGTCAGTTCTGGTTTTTGGATATTGCCTTTTTATCAACAGATAAATCATGTAAAACACATTTTTTCTAGCTAGAAAGTCTAGCAAGGAAGTGTAGGTAACCTTCAAGATACTACAGCTGTGCTCAGTTGCAGTAGTCATACAAAACAGGAAGTTACACTTAAAACTTTCTGGGAAAAGTAACTCACAGTAGCAAAATGGTCTCATCTATTTGAAATGCTAGACAATTATTGCAAAAATTGTGTTTTTTCCCCCCCGTTTTTGCAGGGTAAATAAGGTAAAGGCGCCAAATCATGGACACCTTCCTTTAACAGCAGCTGCCAACCTTTACTGCAAGTGCTTTAATACAGACTTAACTGTTCATTAACATCATTTATATTCAACAACTTCTCCTGATGTTACTCCACTGGAAGAAAGGCAAAATCAATCAATCACTCCCTGCTCCTTCTGTTTTCTCCCACCATCTCTCCATTTCTCCCTCTGCCAGCTCATTTGCAGCAGAGAGTTACAGAGGCCACCCGGTGACATGCAACCTGGTACCCTCGATGATATGGAGAGAACACACATTTTCACAAACACAGACACAGACGTTTGTTGATAAAAAATTGACTCTAGTAGCTCTTGTACATATGCATGCAAATGCACCCACACAAAATGAAGCATGGGCCTGCATGTAAATACACACAAATACATGACTGTACTTACACATACCACAACTGGAACTGAATGATAAACCAGAGATACAAACACAATAACTAGTAAGACGCACACACAAGCATTTTAGTACATGTAGACTATGTATTGCAAGCATATGCGGGGATCTCTAACGAATATGAAAAACTACATAAATATTCTGATTGCTAATCAACAGCTTTAGCCGTTAAACTTGACTTCAAACGGTGATGTTAATGAGCTGTGATAGGAGGGTGAGTGGAGGGCAGAAGAAAGGAGGTTTTTTGAGAGTAAGATAGGTAGAACCGAAAACCACGACCGGTGAGAGACTTTATCATGTATTTAAATGAAAAGTAAAAAAGAGAACAAGTGAGGAAAGAAACACAATGAAGGAATGTTGTCAAAATGGTGAGAGTGAACAATGCTTAAAAAAAGCAGCGGGACAAAAGCTGCACCAGCAAGCTGAAAATGACCTTTGTGCAATCAGTGCTATGAAAAAATTTTGACAATGAGTTTTTTTTTTCTTTTTATGATTGGCAGACAGGCCCTTGTTAAAATTTTGTTACAAGAGACTACAAATGTAGCTCTTGTTAGTTAAATGACCTCTCTAAAACTGCACAAATTATATTTGCATATCCGCTTTGCTTTTTACATTCATTGTTTTAGCCTTTAAAAAAACTCCCAAGACATAAAACATTGCATTGCAAAGTTAAAAAAAACTGCAGCAGCCGATATTTTTTTTTAATTCATATGGGAAACAGAACGTGTCCAAGGCACTCTAAATGCCTACAAGACTCAAGAAATGTAACAGCACAGTTACCAAAATTATTCTTATAACCAAAATATGATGTTTGAAAAATGCAGAAAAATCACTGAAACTGGTTTGTAAACAGATAATTGTAATAACACTGTTTTATGGGGCAGAATCTCTTGTGATTAATGGTGAATGGTTAAAAATGCTTTTCATCTACTGAAAGTTAGATATGAATATAAACAAGAAGAGAGAATAGACAGTTTCTACAGAGCTCCTCCTGCAGAGCTCGGTTATGTCTCTGCAGAAGCCACATACCTACTGCAGTAAAAACAAGCAGAAATTGGGATACAGCGGGCAAACAGCGCCGTAACTCTGGGCCCATAAAGACCACTGTGTAAGTATTTATGTCTATGTTTTTGCAGCAGTCGCAGCCCCAAAAGGTTTTATCTTTTGTAGTCTGGAGCCTTGTTGTCTGAAGACTCATCGTGACTCGTGTTACTACACCCTTGCGGGAACAAAGTATATGGATCTACTTTTTACTACACTGTATTACAATCCCAGTATGGTGTTTAAAGAAGGCTCGTGATTTCAAGACAAATAAGCTAAAAAAACAAAAGAACAGAAACAGAAAGTCCTGTTCTTTGTACAGTGGAAAAAAATGTCCTTGTGTGTGCTAGGTTTGCTTTACTTAATGTATTTTTTATTAGTGTTACTGTGAATTGTGCACACCAAATTGTCTGCATTGTCTGTTTCTGTGTGTGCATGTGTGTGTGTGTGTTTGCATTGTAGAGATTTTTTTTTCTATAGTAGTTTCTCTTCATTATTACGACAAGACTTTCTCAAAATGCCCAATGGGTGTTCAATCAACAGCCTACATAGTTTCTATTTTCTAATTTTAAGAGCGAGATTAAACGATTACACATACATTACCGGTACTAGACCTACTCGTCCTTTATCTAATGGAGATTTAGAAAAATAATCTCAAAATTGAATTTTGCAGCAGATGAATTTTTGACACACCAGCTGGAAGCAATAAAAAAGCATCTACTTCTGATCAATACAAACTTTGAGTGAACATTTCATAAAAAGGAGAAAAATGTAGACGTTTCTTATGTCCAGAGTGGTCTCGCTCCCCTATTAAGGTCACATGGAGAGGAGCTTCTCAAAAAATTCAGTAAGTCTTCAGAAAATCCAAGGCCTCCAATGCTTCTATTTTCTAATTTTAAGAGAAAAAAAAAAACAAGATTATGCATAGATACTAGTCTTACTTTACTTTTTTGTAATGAAGATTTAGGGGGGAAAATCCCAAAACTGAAGGTTTCAACTGATCAACTTTTACGTACATACAAACTGTCAAATGGCAGGAACAAATGCATCAACATTCCACAAATGGAACCCTTCACTAAGTAGAAAAAAAGTTCCCATTTGTACAACAAGTATTTACCACATATATGTTATTGACATGAATTTTAACCAGCCTTCAAAAGCCTACAAAACCAAAGAACTGTGACTTCATACTTTGACATTTTATAGATTAAGTGGACTTCGGATTGAACGTAATCCCAGACCAGCGGTCTTCAACCTTTTTTGTGCCACGGAGCGATTTCTGTCCAACAATATTTTCACAGACCGGCCTTTAAGGTTTCGCGGATAAATAAAACAAAATAAAACCAGTACCAACTCTCGCGGCCAGGTACCAAACAACTCACGGACTGGTACCGGTCCCTGACCCAGTGGTTGGGGACCGCTGGTTTAAACAGTCAGTGGACAAACCAATGTCTTTTTTCCCATCTTTTTAAGTTTTGCATATAAATTAAATAAAGATTGAACACAGATTATCTTTTGACTGTTAACATCATGTTATTTTCTTTACACTTAAAGTAAGAATTTTCCTCTGACCAATCAATGAAAATTAAACTACATGTTAATTAGAGTTAAAAATAAATTTGAAATTGTTTTTTTATTTTTAACTGTGGGCTAACAGTAGCTACATGCAATACTCTTTTTTTTATTTCTATTATTATTTCTCCTATTGTGTAGATACAGCATGCGTATGGGTATTGAAATTTTGGTTGTGCATCAAGTTGTTTGACAACCTTTAAATGGCATACAAGTAATTTTGAAATTTTACCAACAACTTTTACTGTTGTTGGTGAATGAACAACGTCAGCATGCATGGAGATACTTTACAAATTTTAGTGTGGCATTAACTGTAAAGAGCCCAAAATAGATCAATGTTGTCATCAGAATCAACTAGAAATGTGATTTTATAACATGGGAGAGACAATCTCTGCTTTTATAATAATTAGTTATACTTTTAAAATCATTTTTGACGTGAGTGGTAATAAAAGCAGGAACTTTCCATTACCAGTTTAACCAGAGTGCTGCAACAAAGCACCCCCAAGCCATCATGAAATTCAACCTCTCTCAGTTAGAGGTTATAGTTGATGCTTTTAATATTTGTTTTACTGAGTTTCTTTTAGATTTATCGTTTGTGGCAAATCTAAAAGTACTTTTGACTGTAACTCAGCCATGTTCTTGGAAAGTGAAAGATTATAAGATTGCAAACGTGTGTGCCTGTGTGTGTGCCTGTGTGTGTGTGTGTGTGTGTGTGTGCCTGTGTGTGTGTGTGTGTGCGTGTGTGTGTGTGTGTGTGTGGGTGGGTGGGTGTGTGTGTGGGTGTGTGTGTGTGTGGGGGGGGGGGGGGGGGGGGGGGTGGGGCCCCCCCGCCGGGGGGGGGGGGGGGGGGGGGGGGGGGGCGGCGCCGGGGGGGGGGGGGGGGGGGGGGGGGG
>VUQR01028278.1:10173-25312 GCA_015108515.1 Hemichromis elongatus
TTTATCGTTTGTGGCAAATCTAAAAGTACTTTTGACTGTAACTCAGCCATGTTCTTGGAAAGTGAAAGATTATAAGATTGCAAACGTGTGTGCCTGTGTGTGTGTGTGTGTGTGTGTGTGTGTGTGTGTGCCTGTGTGTGTGTGTGTGTGTGCAGTGGGCGAAAGACTGAGTGATATTAGGCTTCAGCCCACCAGAGGAGAGAAAATATATCACCCCAGTGGCGGAAAAGATGGAAAAATCTGTTGCACCAAAAATGACAATCACTCTGCCAAAATCTGTTTTTCTCCCATTTCAACAGTGGAGCAAGAAGAAGTAATGACAGTCAAGATGATAACAGAGAGTAACTGAGGGTGAAAGAAGTCATTTAATTTTTCTTTTGTCCACGAACTGCTTCCTCTCCCTCTATCTGGCCCGTTTATATGGGTTTTTCTTTCCTTTTAATAATACACGCAGAATGAAATCCTCAAAAACTAACTTTATCTAGTAGCTATTAAATAAGCTGGAGTCGCCTTTTACTTAGAAAAATCTGAATATGTTGTTAAAGGATATGTTTTGAACAATGTGAAAGTTTGAAAAGACAATTTTCTTTTCCGTCTTTCCCCATTTTAGTTTTTTTGTTGCTTAATCTCCTTGTAAATACTTGTCTTATCGGTGATACACTGCAGGTCCATTTCGCAGCTCCTTGAACTTCATCTCAGTTCATCTCACACAGCAAAGATAAGACCCACGTACACACTCGCATGCGCACAGATTAGCATAATTCAGATACGATAAGATCAACAGAATTCGCGGAGTGTTAATGATAACTGCCACATGGCAGCTTTTTAAGTGGAACAAATTTATATTGGGTAGTTTTTTTTTTTAGTATTTCAAACTTCTCTATCTCTGATTTCCAGGTTCATCATTCAGTGTTTCTAGAACACAGAGCACCAGTCTGTAAAGTGATGTAATTTTATCAACCAACAGTTTTAGTCATCACTTTTTTTCTTTGGAAAAAAAAAGCAGTGTAATTATGCAAATTGCAGAGATATTTCACAAGAGCTGGTGTCACTTCTAACCTCTAATTTAAGCGAGCTGAAGAACACTGCAAAGACACCAATTCACTTTCCTTATCATTTAAAGATCAACAGGCAGGGGTTTACTGATGACAGTTATCAGACTATGGAGCTGAAATACCAAGGGACTCTGTTTGTTGCTCCTGTCATGTGAACTAACATATCAGATAATTCATTGTTATAAAAAGAAGCAATCCAAAAAGAAAAAAAGTTCATACAGATGTCTCTCTTTTTTTTAAATGGTACTGTCTTAAATCTTTGAACATGCAAGATAAACAAACCTGTTGGACCTAGGCAAACTTAAAAGCATCTGATTCATAACTATGATGTTTCCTTTGTGTTTTTAGTCACTTTTGTTGTTTTCATTTGTCATTTAGGTTGGACATCATTTAAGAGATAAAGATTTTATTTTACTTTTTTCAATTTGGGCTTCGAGACATACCTTTTACCTCACATGCCTGTATTCTAACGACCCGGCCCTGTGTGCTTCAAATTTAATATGTGTATTCACTATTGTGAATGTCCCCTACCTGAAGGGAACATTTCTGACTCACTCTTCAACTTAGTGCAAATGGGATCCACTGACTTGCCCTCCTATTGTCCTCAGTATCTCCTGGTTTTAGCCTTATTTCCACTGCCTGGCACAGCCCCACTCGGCTCTACTTACTTTTGGTAAAAGCTGTTTTTCCCCTGCAAATAGCAGCTCCTGTAGCTCAAGCAGTCAGCACTGACTGTCACAGCAGTACAGCGTAAAACTACAGTGAAATTATAGCAAACATTACTTAGTATTGGTCAAATTTATTTGGAATTATTTCACCAAATACCAAGAAAATATCTGGTATAAATAAGCAAATAAAAACAAGCAGAGAAAATCGGTTTTACATCGTAACGTAATGGTAAAATGGCCCGTATTTATATAGCGCTTTACTAGTCCCTAAGGACCCCAAAGCGCTTTACATTACAGTCATCCACCCATTCACACACACTGGTGATGGCAAGCTACATTGTAGCCACAGCTGCCCTGGGGCGCACTGACAGAGGCGAGGCCGCCGAACACTGGCGCCACCGGGCCCTCTGACCACCACCAGTAGGCAACGAGTGAAGTGTCTTGCCCAAGGACACAACGACCGAGACTGTCGGAGCCAGGGCTCAAACCGGCAACCTTCCGATTACAAGACGAACTGCCAACTCTTTGAGCCACGATCGCCCCAACGCCCCAACGAACTGCCAACTCTTTCAGCCACGATCGCCCCAACGTGCATATCAAATTAAGTTTTAGTCAACATGTTAGATGAGTTAAATGTTTTAAACATTCATTTCAATGTAAAATCCTGCATTCATTCATACAAATGTAAAATGTGGCATTTTTAAAGAATATGAGCTCATTTTGAATTTGATGCCACCAACTGGAGAAGTTCCAGATAGGGATAAGTCTTTTAGAACGTAAGATGGGGAGGCTAAAAGCTCTAATGTGCAAACAATAAAACATTTATGAACAATATCCAGAAAGGCTGCCAGCCTCTATACCCTCAAGTTCACTTGCGACTGACTGATGCAAAAGTTAGTATTAGTGCCATGGATGACATACTGGTGATAACCACATTGATGCTGCTGGTATATACAGGTTATTCTATTTCAGCAAGTTAATGCCAATCCCCATTTTGCAGACCTGTATAAAGGTCTGTTTTCACCCACTGAAAACTTCTGGAGCATTATGAAACACACAGAGGACCATGGCCCTGTCCAAATGTTTTTATGGCTTTTTTTTACTTTTACCAAAAGTAACAATTGCTCAGTTTCAACATTTGCATACGCTGTCTTTATGCTGTTGAAACTTTTTGCCCTAAAACAGAAAAATATTAAACTATGGATATTGAATAAATAAGGATAGATTGTGTTATCAGTGCCTCTCAGACCACAGCGGTTGGTCTGACAGACTATGATGGGGCTTGGTGTCACGTGGAGTGTATGTGACAAAGTTTCACATAATCCTGTCACCAGGAAAACAATTCAGCGGTATGTGTTATTTTTTCATGGTAATTATGACTATGAGTGTAGACACAGCCTCAGATTTTAAGCTTTTTTCACCAGAATTTGTGGGATTGCGTCACGTTATGATACCGGTCCCGTCAAAGTGTCCATAAACATGAGAGTCAACTTCTACCTGCTTGCTTAACACGAGCTGCTGGAGAAATAAACTGGCAAAAGTTCAATGGAATTGAGAAATAAGATCGAAGTCATTCCACTAAAATATTTTCCAGTGGTTTTTAATGGTAAATGAGAATTATTGCAACATCTGCCAGTTTAGCAAAAACCAAACAGTAGGACAAGTTTAGTGGACATGCCTCTCCATGCCAACCAGTTGATGGGATTGAACCCGCCAGCTTCACTTCACTTCACTACTCCTCTAGTTACTTCTCACTTCTGTTTTTTACTGTTGTTGTTGTTTTTCTGTTATCAGTGCATGGATAAATTAAATGTAGTTGCTTTTAATTTGCCCAAACTTTCTGCTTACTTTTCTCCCATTTCAGCTTTTTTTTCTGTGGTCCTCTCATCTGTTCTTTTGAACTCTGCTGTAAACACTTGGTTTTTCTTCTACTCCATCTAGAGTGCTGTCCTGTTTCTGATTTCAACTTTTCACCTTTACTGCATCCTCTCCTCCCTGCTTCTCTCACTCCTTGCTGACCCTCTTCTTACTTCCTCTCTCTGTCCAATTCGTTCCTTTTCTAACCCGCAGTCCTTCTCGTCCGTTATTCACCGTACCTGTTCATGCATTACTTATACTTCTCTTCAGAAATTCTGTGTGAAGTGTCCACTCTCTTGTACTAACACACACACACACACACACACACACACGAGGAGAGAAGGAGATACGCATGAAAGAGAAATGGACATGGAATACCAATTACATGACAAACTGCTCAGTGTACACAACACAACACAAGGCACACACACACAGACACACACACACACTTAAAGACACACATACCCTAAGGCAAGCCCTAAGAACCTGGTTAAAGAGGCAGGCGGAGTGTACACTGGCCTAAGCTTCCCTTCTTATTCCACGCACACACACACAGACACCTACACACTCCCCAATGTAGCCAAACAAACAACTTTGCACACTTTTTTACACTTTCTCTCTCCTTGGGGAGCTAATCTTTGCAAAACTTATAAAAGTACGATAAACTAATAAACATTTTATTTATTTGTTATATATTTTTTATTTTTTGAGCTGCAGCAGTGCAGCTCTTCTGCAATCCACGTTCTAGTAACATGTTTATTTTATTAAAAAAAAGATCAAATTACACAAGTAAAACTTTTTGTAGGTAACGACATTAAAAAAACAAAAAAAACAAATCTGGCCATACGACCACATCAGCTGTTGATATGACTTTTACATTTTGATTTCCAGAGTTACTGGATACACTTCTTCCCATATACAATAAGACCTTTATTAATCACAGCGATTGGGTTTTATTTCACAATTTAGTTTTTAATTATTTTATTTATCTGGGCAAAAAACTAAAAGCTCTTGCAGTCCCTTGTGCGTTTTTATTTCATGTTGCTGTACATTTAAAGCACATTTTCACAACCTATCAGTGGAAAAACACAGTCATGACATTCACATTACCTTGTTGTATTTTTCACAGAAATGCTGTTTTGATAAGTATTTGCAGCTGCTTGTACTGACACTTGTGTTCTATGTCAAACTTCATGCAGCTCTTAGCACTAAATTATTCATAGAGATTCCTATGAAAGTCTCGCTAATATCTTGAGGGCATAAACCATCTAAAATGAATGTCAGGTTTGTTTACAGAATGAACTGTGCCTGTAGATAAGTTAAGGTTTTAAGAAGATTGCATCGTTTGTGCAAATGTTATCGCAAACAACTGCTTGGAAAACTTGGAAATTGATTTTCGTGTGAATGTTTGACATCATATTTGTCTGCCTTTTAAATGTTTGACATCTCATTTTGGAATAAAACTCCTCACTTGGAAGTCAAACACACTTTCCACCAGTTATTTTTATAAATTGAAGGTTGTGTTGTGTTCACACCCAGTGGGAGTTCAGAGCGTCAGTGAGTTTCTAGAGATCTGACACATACAGCTGAGCTGTCCACTCTCCTATTGATTTCCTTATCAGGGAACAGGCACACAGAAGATGCTGGGAATGAGCTTTGGGCGACTGAAAACTCTATGGACAAACACACACATACAGTATGTAGACACACACAAACACACTCAGAGACCCTTACACATTGCAGTGCCACTGCTAGGTCTAATTCTTGGACTACAATCAGCTTTATGACCACCGAGGGAGACTTAGAAAAATGTGGCCATATTCCTGGGGAACTCGCACACATAACCAATACACACACTCTGCATGGTGTCCACAGGGCACTGGCTGTCAGTGGCTCTCCTGGATCTCTGCTACGCCCCACTGAGTCTTATCTATGACAGACAGAACAGGACACACATACACACTGATTCCCATGCCCATGCACAATACACCACATTCACAACTCAAATACAGCCTAAATTCATACTTCCTGAGACATGTCAGCATGTAGGCTTGCTCACTCTTTAACACACACACACACACACGCACACACACACAAGCACAGCCGGGGGTATGGTTGAGACCTTGTTGCCCTGGGGCTTTGACTGCATCTGTTCTACAAGAGCCATACAAATGAGAAACGCACAGGAGCATTGAAAAACATCTGTGTGCATGTGTGTTTGTATGCATGTGTGTGTGTGCAGGTGTGTGTGTTTTGCTAAACTTTCTACATCCGTGAGTGTCTGCTAGGGAAACTTTGTGCCCGGCTTGTGTGGAAGCTTTCCAAGCTTTCAGTCATTCTTGTTGACACGCTCTTTTAGACATTACATTCATTCTACATTTACAGTTTCCAGTAATTCTTCCACTCCTATCTAGTCCCCTTTGTCTTTTTGAGGAGTATATGTTAGTGACTTCATGACCATTTCCACTTACATATACTTCCTTGCCATATATTAACTTCAAGAGAGGTGTGAATTCAGGCAGTGGCATGAATAAGTAAGGTGAAACAATCATTTGGACACCGAATGATGGAAAGATGACAGAGGAGGTGTGAAGCTGTGCATTATACTTAAAATTATACTTAAAAAACCTTCCTTTCTGTCTTTTGACTTCCATCTGCTTTTTGCTTCTTCAGATGAATGTTAAAATCTGATCAAATCTGAAGGCTTGTGGCCAAAATGTCTTACTCTGGTGGCTCTGGCAGTATTATAGAAACCAAATCAGTGTTGTCTGATTTTTTTGCAAAAAGAGTTATTTGAAAGTTGCTACACATGCCAATTTTCGCTCAGTTCAGTCATTTTGTCCTGGAATTGCTTTAGCTGTAATGAGTTTAACTGTACTGAGTAATAAAGACATTTACCTCCACCAGGCAGTAGCTCGTCTGATTCAGAACATTTCATTTCAGCTGTCTTTTCTAATTTAGTCAACAAGGAAGAAATCATCTGCTCAGCTGGTCAGCAGTATTGTGTCACACAATTAGTATGCATGCATGAGCACGTATGGGAGACAGACATACAGTCACACAGGATGCTGTGATATTAGAAGCGTCTCTCTCTCCCGATTTCTGTCGTCACACCTGGCTGAACAACACACTAATTAACCCCGATTTCACTTAGAAAGCCCGGAAGAACACACAAACCCGCACAAATTAATTTGAAAACCCAATAATAGTGATACCTTACATGTGAAAACACAAATGAAAAGCCAAGATGATACACAAACCCAGAGACAAATTAAGCCACACAGGATGATTCTACAGCAAATGAATTAATAGATTGGAAAACTCAGAAGTACACTAATGTGTGAATCAAGGACAATGCCACATTTACACAAATTTAGCAGCACACACTGCGCACACAGGGCTTTGGGGAGGTGTGTTCATGCATGCGCGTGTGTTTAATTTTTCCGTTCTCGCTCGTTCACTGTGTTGGCATGGGCTATTCCCCTGGCACAATGCATGGCTGACAGCACCTGAGCTACAAACACAAACACACACACAGGAGAAAGACACAGAAACACATGCACACACACAGACACATTCAGTAAGGTAAGCAATACACACGGATGCGCACACACACACGTGCACGCGTGTGCACACACATTTGGATGCTCAGGAGTACAGTCTGTGCGTTCTGCTAACAGATGGTAATGACAATTTCAGTCCCTGGACTATCATCTAATCAAAACAGCACACTCGCACACACATATACACACACACACACACACACTCACCACCTACACACACACACACAGGCTACACATTCCAGCCTCCCTTCAGATTAAAACATCCTTCACACCAAATAAGGTTAACAGCATAATTCAAACCAAATATGCATTGAGAACATAATTTAGGCCGGTGAGCCTCTGCACTGAAACGGATTTCAGTGATGCAATTCAAATTCCATTAAAAACAAACACAGTTCAATCCCCCTTGCACCGCATGATTATATATTTAATACATATAAAAATAAAAAATATTTCACACTAAACATTTTAGGGCAGAGACGTGTGTTTGAGGGAAATGCCTCCTAGACGTCTACTTTAAACTTCACTGGTAGCACTTTATTCAAAAAGCAAAAATCATATATACTTTTTATGTGTGATAAACAGTCCAACCTATAGACTGAAGGGCATGTTAAACTATAACTGCAGACAACTGTTTCTTTGTGTTTGGACCCCTTTTCCCTGAGTATAAACGTTGGTCAGGATGCAACACAAGACATGTTGTCAAAAGGCAGCCCCGGAGAATGTCAAGCGATCAAGCATAAACTCAGCTCTACAATGACTGAACACATAGGGCTTCAGTGCCTTGGTCAAGGACACTTAAAAAGAGAATAAAAGACTGTGAGCTTGGGGTCTTATACTTTATCTCTTAAGGGATAAATGCCAGGAAAAAATATCTGTGACTATGGCTATTTTCAATGCAGCAAGCAACGTCGCTTAAGAGAAGTGCTAACAGGCTAAATGATAACATATTAGCATACATTGCTTGGTGTTCCCCTTTTTTCTGTGTTGCTTCACATAAGTATCAGTGTTAAAATACAAGTATTGACTGTGTTGAGCAACAACTAACCATATAGTAGTAGACCACCCTGAACTCCTTTACAGACTTAATGAGAGACACAAGGCCCTTTAGCGGGTGCTACGTTGATCACGTCAATGTTGAGAAAAATGAATGATTATTTCCCATCTATTCCGAACTTCATGAAGTCCACAAGTTGGAGGCGGAGACAAAGACGGTTATAAAGACAGAATTAAAAACACAGTGCAACAGAAGGAGATGGGGAGAGGTAAAAGAATGTAATTATGTCTGACAACAACAGATAGCTGCAATGCTATAATTCTATCAAAGTCCTTACAACAATATTATCCAGCCTACTCAGTACATCAATATCCATCTCAGCAGGACAGAACCATATTTCCTGTTGTTCACAAGAACCATGGCAAAGGGAATAACTTGCTAAACGGCAGATTTCCCTTCATATTTTTACCCTGTCACTGAGTTGATAGATTGCATTAGAGTATTTGAAAGTCCTCGGTGAGAGGATTTGTCGAACAGCACAGAACAGTACACTACGGGGGCAGAAGAAACAGGAGGTGAGAAGAGATGAACGCAAAACACTGAAGAAGAAAAGAAGAAGCAGGCAGGAGACTGAGAAAAGAATCAATTTTGTAAGCAAACCATTGCTAAGTTCTTTTGCATTAGTCAGATTACTGATTAACTTCTATTACTGCTTTAAAAACATAGTTTCAGCTCATCTGAGAGTGTTTTGTGGTACAACACAGAAGAGTTAACTCATCAGGCCAGGACTCTGCAGTCTATTCACATCTACAGGATAGGTGGACACTCTTTCAATGATGAGGATGCACACATCCTCGACGGGGAGGAATGCTGATTTGAGCGGGAAGTCAAGAAGGCCATTTACGTGAAAAGGGAAAGACCATCTATGAATCAAGGAGGGGCCTAAGGGTACATCTTTTACCATCTTACAATAATGCAAATGCAGGCATTCCCCAGTTCTCTGTAAATGATACTCATGGCCATTGATCAGTGGTCTATCATCAGTTGTTGTTGACCAATGGTCATGGCAATTTGCATATTAGCGATCAAGAAACTGACCTCACAGCCCATTGTTTATTCAGTGGTGCTAGTTTCAGTAATTATGCAAATGTATTGTTTATAAGGTTTGGGAAACCTGCAGTCAGCTGAGACTGAAGAAGTCACCTGGATGAGTGACGGAACATTTCTCCTACTGAAAACACTACCTGCAGATGAACAGAATCCACATTTTGGGATTTGGATATCTTGAGTAGTTCTGTGAGTTGTATAGTCCTGCTGAAGTACTGCTGTACTCTTCCTTTGAACTCATCAAGAAAAAACATTTACCAAATCATCTTTGAATTAGGTGACTATGAACATTTGAAGGATAAATTTTTTTTTATATATTTATATATATTTTTAAATAACTAAACAAAATACCAGTTTCAGTTTTGAAGATTGGGAGAAAGGGAGTGAATACGAATCAACATACTGGGAAGAAAATGAAGTAAAAGACGGACAAAGACGGGCAGAAACTGAGTGAATGAGGGCTCATTGTGAGTTCTAGTCACTATTCTCGAGTCTATTCAGTATTCTATCCTCAGCATTCTCACATCCCTAATGAGCAACAGCCAAACGCGCACACAACTACACAACCACAACCCAGGTTTGTTTCTCACTTTTTAAAGAAACTGTCCCACTTTACTGCATACTTTCTGATCTGTTTGTTGAACGATGCTCTACTTTTAGCCATCGAAATAGCTTTTAGATGCTCTGGTTTTAAATGAAAAATACATTTTCTTCTTTTTGTAGTTTAAAGAAGTTAAACAGATGAACTTACCTTTAACAATGAGGTCAGCATAGTTGGACACCCCAGATCCACCGTCTGATCGGATGACACAGCGGTAGCGGCTTGTGCTGCGCTGAGATGTGTCGCCGACGCTAACAGTTGCAGAAAAACGCCTGTGGTTCACCACCCTGGTCACCATCAGGGCTGTGTCTTTACCATTCCATTGCTGCGTGATGGAAACCACCAGAAAGTTTTCAGCAAAAAGCTTGTAGAAAACTAAAAGTGTTTGCTGTCATTTTTTTGCTTTGCATATGATTGTTGTATCATACTTTCCCACATAGACCCACTTGGTGAGAGCGGTTAGTGCTCTCCATTGCAGCATTCTCAGCACTATATACTCATTTAATGAAAACATGTAAGCTTGCCAATGCACATGGATGTAAAGTAGAATGAGTACATAGGCATGGTTGCAGACAGCAAATACACTCAGGCGCACAAACAAGTCACAGGTGCAAGGATGGAATCACTGGTGCAAAGCAGAACAAGGACTTTTAATCAATTCTGAAACAGAGCTGGTAGTACTGGGGATGTTCACCAAACAATACTATAAAATAAAATTAAGAAAAATAAATAAATAATAACGTTATTTGTTATGTTGGCCTGTTAATAGTTAAAATTTGCTTTTAGTTTACTGAAAAATATATACCCGAAGAACTTCCAGCTGTAAACAGCAGTACATACTGTAGGTATTGATGTCTATAAATATGCAGTGTTGTTGACATTAGCAATACTGTTACTGCACTTTTTGTATATATTCGTATTTGTGTCCCCAAGTTACTACACTAGGTAAATACGGTTTGGTTTGTGGTATTCTGTCCCAACTTTTCAACAAGCATATATGTATATATATCCATTCACGCACGTTTTACTAACACAAACACACTCACCTGTAGCCAGAGTTTGTCATGCTGAGACCACTTCCCTCCAGCGGTACACTGAAAAGTAGCATTCTGGCCCACATTTACCTCCACATTCTGCAGGCGTAGAAAGTGTGGCGCTTTACCTGCAACACAGATAGCAATGTGCTGATGATACAGATGTGTAAAAGTCGGGATAAATATAAATCCATTCTTCTTGGTCCACCACATTAAATATTTTTTTAATATATGTTGAATTTCATTTTTATTGAAGTCATTGAATGCATAGTCTACAAAAACAAATACATTAATTATTTAAACAATAAACAATTTCCATACCCCAAAAATAAACATGCTACTAAAAACTAAATTGCATGCTGCTCAAAGTGTTACTGTTACAGTTTAAGGTTTTACACTAGATTCATGCTAGCAACAAGAAACCATGAACGATACTAATTCAGTTCTAGGAGAGCTTAGCATTGTCTGGAGTAAGGCAGAGAAATGCTGTGGCCATGAGACAGATGAGAAGGTCTGTCAGTGAGACAGACAGCTAGACACTGGGTGACTTTGGTCTGCCATTGAGACCAGCCTGCGACTGGTTAATTTCATTTTGACTGTCTGCAGACATAGATAAGCCTAACAGGGTATGCATCGATCACTCAACAATGATAATTTGTCCTGACATTAATGGTCAGCTTGTTGCAAATGACAAGGGCAAAATCTTAGATTTGCTTTCTAAAAATCTTTCATTATTTTTACATTCATCTTTTTCCTCAGTCTCTTTAAAAATAAATTGGATTTTAGGTATTTTAATTTGTAGCATTTATTTTCCTTAGACTGTAAATATGTTTGCTCTCTTTTTGAATGATACGATTAGTGGCCTGCAAAGGTGAACTGATTGGTTTGCGTCGGCTGTTCAAAGGAAAAATAAAAGGCAGATAGAAGGACTGAAGAGAGGATCAGCAAGAGAATCATGGTGGACAGACTGAACATAGGTAAAATAAAAGTGATTAAAAATTTTTTAAAAAGCGAGTTACAATATTGTTTTCTTATACTTTTCATTTATAATGCAGTATTATTTATCAATGAATTTAGCTATGCTGCTAAAAATGATGACTAAGTATGTTTTCATTCATTATACTGAATGAGCATAAAACTTTGATTCCTAAAACAACACAAACAGTTAATAGGAGCAGACTGAGTAGGCTGGGCGCAGTAAGTAGACCTCAGACTGTGGCAATAAGCAGTCCAGAGTTTTGTGAAGCAAAGTGTTTTTGTCACATTTGAGCGATGAAGACCCTGAGACTGGACCTTCTCCCTTGCTCTCTACAATCTGTCTGCAACCCTCACAATCTGTCCTTTATGCTGCGTTTCTGTGTGGGTAAATGTGCGACATCTATAAAACAGATGATGCTCAGCAGGGCTACAGTTGTGCAGGGTCAACCATCACAACACATTCACAATCTCTCCCACTTACGGCACGGGTGAGCCAGAACTCGTATGTCATCAATGGCGATGAAGCCCGGGTGGCCTTGGACTGAAACAGCTTCAAATATTACCTGACAACAGACAGAGGGAGGAAAAGAAAAAAAAGGAAGGAAGGAAGAAAGAAATGCAAGCATTGAAACGAAATTCAAAAATAAGAACTTTCTTTCACAAACTGGAACATCTTGACATCCCTATGAAGCTCATATGGGAACCCCAGGGGAGTTTTCTACTAAAAGTCAGCAACTATTCCTCTTTTCACTTCATCCCTTCTGTCTCCATCCTTATGCCAACCACATATGCTGCCTCTGCTCTGCCTTCTTCATTTAAACCTCCTCTACTTTCTTCCGAGCTTTATCTTTCTTGTGCTTTCTAGCCTTTTCCACCATCTCTCTCCATATCTTTCCACATTTTCTTCTATTTTTCTTTTCTATTTTTAATTGCTCTTTTGTGTCTTTCTCATTTTACTCTCCCAACAGGACAGTCCCTTTTATTTTCCAACACAGTTTATGCAAACTCTCAGGATGACAACAGGGTGTCAGCAGGGCTGTCAAGGGGCCGTGCACTCCTGACCCACACATATATAGACTCATACACACTACGCATGCTACACACACACACACACACTCACACGCCTCTGTCTTGTCAGGATTCTCAACAGTATCAGTTGCGACTCACTCTGAATACTAAAGACTTCTGGGAAGTCTTTACTCTCCTCTGTTACTTCAAAAATAAATCCCTTTTGGCATACATATCAAGTTTCTAAAAGTCACAGTCACTGCTAAAGCTTTGCTGTATTAGCAACAGTTTGACAATGTTGTTTACAGTGTTGGTAAACTGAATTTAATTTGAGATTATAAGCATGTACAACATTAGTCTGATTTGAGTAATAGCACGCCACTGTGTGAAATTGTCATTTCCATTCCCAGCTTGTGATTGCACAAATTTGTTTCGCTGTATAAACAAAAGCTGGTGCTGATTTTGACCCTGAATGTAAAAAAATTATGTAAAAAAAAAAATTGCATCCTCACTGGGGAATATCTGAACATTCAAATATCTTGAACTCTATGTTGATATGATATTCCACTAACAAACAAATTGTTGATCTAGAACACTTAAACAATTTAAAAGAGGAACTAAACTGTCTTTAAAAAAATGTTCTGCCCTCAGTGGCCTCCAGTACTCTGTACTGTACTGAGTGCCATTTCCCCCCAGGAGGTGACTCTTTATTAGGGAAGGAAACATGCACAGAGACACACTGACATTTAATTCACTTTGATTACCATTGTGCCTTGTATCTGTGTGAGACACAGGGGTGCCTGCATTTACTGAGCACAGCTCAGTCATTAGGTACAACAGAGTTGCTTTTGTGGAGCCTCATAAAATAACACAGCAGGGTATGTCTCTGTACCTTAAACCGACCAATACACACACACACACACACACAACAGAGAAAGTCATTAAAGGATGACTGTCAACAAATGTACCTTTTGTGCTCAACCTACAGTTAGGTCCATGTGTTTTTGGACGATGACATATTTGTTGTTATTTATGTGCGTCTAAGCAGTAAAGAGTCTGGGCAATGTCTGTGAGAGTATGTCCAGAGGACTTGTGTGCATTTGTAGTACCTGATAGGAGTTAGGCCAGAATGTAGAAATGGCCAATTCAGCCTTCACCCAACCTTCAGTGACAGTATCAGAGGCATTCCACACCGGGTTACCCTGAGCACCTCCATTCACCTGCAGGCAGGGAGAGAAAAGAGGGACGGTTTAATTAAAACACATTTAGTGGATAAAACAAAGACAAGGGCAACAATAACAAACTGCATTAAGAAAACTACTAATTCCAACAGTAAAATACTGTTTTGAATTATAACATGACATATTGCATTATAAGCTGGGACTGAATAAATTTCAAAAAGGTCTGTAGTCATAGTAATTTAAAAGAAGACAGCTGAACATGTAGAGCTGTAGAAAGCAAATTAAGTCATTTCCAGGATTACTAACTTTATCAGCTGTATCCACCATTGTAAACAGTGATGGCTCTGTTTTTTTTCTTTTACATTTAGACCACGTTACTCATAAACTGCTTTCAAAGCCAAATCTTTAAACTTTTTTGGCCGTTTTCACCATCCTTCTGTATATTAAAGCTGTAGCATTTCACATTCCTCATTCATTTCCATACCTTCATCCGAGTCGTCGTGCCATTCCTTTTCTTTGTATGTCTTCCATACAGCTCTGCATTTCTCCAGTTTCCCTCATTACTCTGTCTTTTCATATCTCCATTCACCATCCACAGCTTCTTCTTAATTCTACTCAGGTGCCCATGAGTGCATTCGTACTTTAACATCAAAAATTCATTCCTGCAAGTCCATACGCACTACTGTTCTATGCCATGGCAGCTACTCCTAATGTTTACTGTTAGCTTACTTTAATGGTTGGTATTCATAATAAGCTTTCGAGTCCATTAATAGAAGAAGCCACAAGCAATTCCTTCTTCTATAAAGTCCACAAACTACACAAAAATCAAGAGCTCTGCTATCTAGCAGCATATGCTACAGCTAACTTGATCCCTACTAAAAGGGAATAGATGATGGTTTGGTGTTTACCTACCTATCACTTATTCTCTTTCTCCCTCTCTCTCTCTTACTTTCTCTCTCTCGGACACACACACACACACACACACAAACACAAACACAAACACACACACACACACACAGGCACACAGACACACAGACGTGCTCGCATATGCAATCACCTACCTACACACACACACACACACACTGTTTTA
>VUQR01028278.1:38223-66766 GCA_015108515.1 Hemichromis elongatus
GCACAAATGAGAAACCCTCAATACACACACACACACACACACACACAGAGCTATTTGGTTTCCATATATCACTGGGTTTACGATTGCTCTCTGCTATTCCCCACTTTCCTCTCTGTAGCACTGAACCTGTGGGTAATTGGCTTTTTAATGACCTCTGCATTTCCACACATTTCCCATATTGGTTATTTGCCTTCTCAAGCCTAATCTGAGAAGTCACACAGAGAGGGTGATGGTGTGGGTGGGGTGGGGTGGGGGCAGGTAAGATCGTAGACATCACAAAAGAAGAGCAGAAGACAAGGTGAAATTTTCACCCATGCATTATGATGCATTTTAAAAGGCAAAGGAACACAAAACTGAAATTTGTCTGAGTAGGAAATTTTTCGAAATGAGTCAGAGAATAGCAAAGTAAGTGGATCTAAAGAATAAACAGGGATTTCAGTTCTGGGTAATCATCCTGAAGAATGAGACAATTTCAAAACTATTCCAAGAAATGTCTGGATAATGTCTGTCCACCGTGACCTTCAGAAATGTCACGACTACTTTTTCTATGCCTACAAGACTCCATTACGACAACTACACAGACTATTTATGTCTCTGTTGAATATTTTGGGGGTTTTTTTTATTTCTGCTCATACAGTGTAAGAAGTGCTTGGTTTGTCACATTAATACAGCACCATCATTGTCTTCATGTGTACTTATCTAATCCATATAGATTGGACTCTCTATGCATTATGTGATGTATGCATAAGTGATTTTATATTTGCATTTATTTAGTGTAAGCCTGTAGATCTGTGCGTGTTTTTCTTTGAGCTGCAGTGCATTTTTGATTTATATGTACGACTGTGAGCAGCTAAGATGTATGCCTGAAAATTCTGTTTCAGAGGGATGAAGAGGGAAGAAACAGGCACTGAAAAAAAGAATTGAAAGTGAGAGATTCCCCTCACAGGAAGCAGAAAAGGGCTTTGAAGTAACTTTGCTGCAGGTGCGTCAGCCAGTCAGTAGTCAACAGACAGATGGGTCAAACTTTCAAACTAAAAATAAGGTCTTTTATTCAGTCTTGCAAATTAATTGCAAGTAAGTCCAATGAAACGCCATTTAATCGTAAGAACCATTTCTAAAATAGAAAGGGCTGTGTTTGCAGTTCAGTGGCATAACTTGTCAGTTTGGTAGTTTTAGCCAAAGATATTCACATTAAAGAATAAAACATGTTAGAACAAGAGCAAGACGAAAGATAAATCTTCAAAATAAACTGCTAAAGTCATACTCAGTGCAAGCCTTTGATAAACAACGTTATAAAAGTCCCTGATGAAGGAAATCAGTGTTGGTTTTTTCCTACTTTTAATGAAAAAATGAGCAGTACAGGGCAAAATATACTAAATGTGGAAAAAGTGTTGGACAAAATGATCACTAAAATAACCAGCTAAATGGTATTAGTTCTGGCTGTAGTTAATAATAGTACATTTAAAACCCATCATGGAAATTTCACATAATCCATCACTGTCAACAACAAGGTTGTGACAGTGTTAATGTCACATGTTTTATTCTCTCCATTTCCCCACATATGTCAATAAAAAACATTAATGTATTTACATGTATATGTGAGACTGTGCATGCAATTCAATGTGAATAAGTGTCACTTTCACACTTTCCTGTTTAAATGTTTGCTTGTACTCACATATGTGTGCAAATACTCACGAGTCAGTCTGCGTTTCTCACATATGTAGAACTATTTCTTAAGGTTTTAGTTTGCATGACGTTCACGAGAAAATGACTTTAAGAAGCTTAAACCACCTCAAAGTATCTGGTTGCAGAGAACACACTGGTTCTGTAGTTGATGTGGCTACATTTGAGTTATTGACAAGAATTTCATGCACCAGATTTCTCTCAAAATCAATGCATTCTACAATTCAGCTGTTGACAAGTTTGTTTATTTTTTAATCTATTGTATGTTTGAAGACCGTGTTAATGAAATGGATCATCAAAGTTCAGAAAATGAACACAGTCTGCAAAATTCAGCCCGGAAAAGCTGAATAAACAGAACTGCATTATTTCATTACTGAAATGTACTGCTACATAGCACAGTGTTGTTTAGGCCAGATCCAATTTCTTTATCTTTGATTTGTTTTCTACGACTTTTACTGAAGCAACTGCACAAAAGACACACTGAAAAGACGGGTGAACTGGAGAAGAAGGCAGTGTAGAAAAAACACTTGTCTGAATGAACAGTAAATTCAGTTCAATTCAATCTGGTTTTATTTATATAGCACCAAATTTTCTAATTTTTGCTTTGTAACTTTGCACTGTCCACTTTCTGCTGTAACAAAACAAATTTGGGACTAATAAAGGTTATCTTATCTTAAATCACAACTGCAGTTGCCTCAAGGCACTTTATATTGTAAGGTAAAGACCCAATAATAATACAATTGAAAGCCCAACAATCAAACGGCCCCATATGGACGAGCACTTGGCAACAATGGGAAGGAAAATCTCTCTACAGGAAGAAACCTCTGGCAGAACCAAGTGGCAGCCATCTGGCACAATATATACTGTAACGGACCACGGCAGACCCAGAGACACGTTCATGCTTTCCAGCATAATTTACACTCATACGGTTGCTTTACACCCATTCACAGAGCTGCAGCTCTCCCGCTGCCAACTCGACATAACAACAACAACCCCAACACAGGACCCGGTGCAAATACTTAAGGCGGCGGGCATGATTGCGGATGGCGTGCAGGTGCGTCCGCCTTCCCTGCACGGCACCGCAGGCCACGCCCGCCACAATGAAGCATCCTCGTGCTTCATTCTGCAAAACACAGAGTGCAGGTGGTGCAAATTCACTTTAAGCTGAAAACTCTAGAAAACACATGTAATGAGATTTATTAATTATTATGTCAAGAGTTGGTCTTAATTTGTTTTTTAAACAGCACCTCTGAGGATCTATGACGTGGGAAAAAAAGCAATATCTGACATTTAAAACAAAGATCAGACCACCTAAAGAATTTATTAAAGTAAAGAAATATATAAACGGATATAAGCAAAAATGATGGACAGAACAAAAAAGTACTTGCATTAGGGCGTTAAAGTGGGCATATTTTACTTTTAACACTTTAGCAACAAAGCGGGAAATAGTGCCGTCTGGCAAGTGCTGCTCCAGATGAAGTTGTTGTACCATCAGGAGGTGTACTGGGGTTGCTGCCTTGAAGTTACAGTTGGCTGGAGTTGGTTCAGGTTTTTTTTTTCAGACCCTGCGACAACTAAAGATAAAAATGAGGTTCAAAGAGAGATTATAATTTCCATTCTATGTACACTGCATGGGACATGTACACCTATTTCCCTATAAGAGCTTATTTCCTCTTCATTCGCCTAAAGGAGAAAATCACTCAGCGAATATTATGGATATTTTTATAACCCCACATGAGTGCTGCCTTGTAAAGACACACACATACACACGCACACAGGTAGGCACACGCAAACACACACTTTCAGTGTGCTCAAAGGAACATTTGATTCACATGCACAGTAATATAGAGCCCACAGCTGGGTGTAGGGTATATAATTTAACCACTAACTGCAAATGAAGAAACACATCAGGGGCTCAGATTAGATGGAGCTGGCAGAGATGGAAAATGAAACAGAGGCCATCAGTGATGTCTTTGTGCTTTGTGTTCTCCCCCTCTCGCTCTCCTTCTGGTTATCACCTTCTTTTCCTTCCTTGTCTGTCATTTTTAGACATTATTGCCTTTCTCTTAGTGTTTGTCCCATTCAGTCTGCCCCACTCACTCGCTCGCTATCCCTTTCACACACAGTCACCCCCACACACTCACATATAAACACAGAGTTATCACTGGCCTACAGGGACTCATTACTTCTGTGATCCAAGGCTTTTATATGGTGGCTTGGTCTTAAAAATGGGCATTTATTGCTCCCCCTGATAAATAGTGCATGTGTGTGTGAGTGTGTTTGTTACTGAATCTGCTGTTTACTTGGTTCTCTTTGGAAAAACTATACAGAAAATGCATATTGTGTTGCAGAATGATGTGTGTGTTTAGGTGTGTATTTAAAAGACAGATAGTCAAAGCAAGAAAGATGAAAAACAGCAAAGGGCACGTGTGACTGTTGAAGCGGTGGCTATCACTTAAACAGATGATGGACAAGGTTCTCTGACACCACAACATGACTCGACTGCAAACAAAAATTATTATTGTTTTCTTTTTTTTCGAGGCATCTCATGCTAAAACCAAAGAAAGGGCAAACATATAAAGTTTGAATAAAAGAGAAGAAGCCAGTTGTTTTTTTTCTTTCAGGAGGAACAAGGGTGTAATGAGATAATCACAAACTACAGTAAAAGTAAGACAGCGGCTCAGTCACTGTAGCTGAATACTCTCATCTTATCGCGTGTGTGTGTATGTGTGTGGGCGTGTGTGTGTGTGTGTAATATACCAAGGCTATAGAAGGACAGTTGAGGAGTGGATTGAACTGCAGAGGTAGTTTGAGAAGTTTCTATGGACATCTTGATACTTTCATTTCGCTGTAAGGCTGGGTCACTGTTTACTTGCCCTTTGCTGTAGTGTGATTGCATGAGCACCGACTCTCCATAGTGAAAGGTTAGTGGGAAGTATAAGTTTGGGAAAGGGTCAAAGAAAGAGCCAACGAGGCCAACAGTAAACCACTGGAAAAAATGAGCAAAGAACTATTAGACTTTCTCAACACAGAGAGTGAAGAGTAATAAAACACAGAATTGGCATGGCACCTGGGGGGTCCTAGCCCGGTCCACTGTCTTTCACATTCTGCCTCGTGCCCTATCTCATAGCTGGCATTTCCTCACCCTGGGAGATTTCCTCAGGTGTGTTGCTGCTGGCACGAGATTGGCAGCAGCACTTGTTTATTCTCACAACATCATCCTGCCCATAAAACCACCGTGTCGGCTCAGCTATCTCACTGGTAACTAGTTAGACTCTCTCTTGATTATTTCTGAGTGATTGCTTCTTGTGCTCATTGCATTTTCTTCTCCACCTTCAGATTTCGGACTGCTGGTCATCTTCACTTTCAGCACTTCGGGCTCTAGAGAGCAGTTGACCTCCCTCACCTGCCTGCCCACTTTCCCTTTGTCTTCCATTCAGAGTGATTCATAAATATCATTCCTGGAGACTGTTTCAAAGTTTATTGCCAGCCGAAGCAATCGTGGCAACTGTTTCCTGTAAGTAAACCGGAGAACTGCGTTTGTGTTTGAGTCTGCTTTAAAGTCCATTTCTCATGAATCATGACATAAATTACATATAAATGTACATAGGCATCAATCATCATTATTATTATTGGTTCAAAATGTGATTCTTTTCTTAGGTTAACCTGTTTTTTGTTATGTATAGGTAATATCAGTTCAGACAGATTTTCATTTAGTTCCCTCTGTCGGCCTCTCTGTTGCTCACTCATCATCCAATGCC
Source organism: Hemichromis elongatus (assembly GCA_015108515.1). Lineage (NCBI taxonomy): Eukaryota > Metazoa > Chordata > Actinopteri > Cichliformes > Cichlidae > Hemichromis > Hemichromis elongatus. The sequence continues at coordinate 43,668 of VUQR01028278.1, forward strand.
TTTCCTTCCCTTCATCTTATTCTCTTATCTCCTGGTTCGATGTCTGTCACTGACTGCTCTATCTGCTCTGGGTTACAAAGGGATTTTACCAGTCAGATAATCCATCTATCTTCATCTTCCATGCTCTCTGTGAATACACACCACTGCTTTAATGGCTTTACTCTGAAAGATACCAACAGCTCCAAAAAGCTCTCATAGCGACATTTCACTAGAAGCCACGATTCCCTTGCTCATTCTAAAGCGATGGAGACCGTTTTATTTCTCTGTATTTAGACAGGAAAAAGCTTGCTGACGAAAGTAGTTTTATAAAAAGGTGTTCCTTTTAGTTACATGATTACTCTCTGAAGGTCTAAATCTGAAGGTGGAGACCAAATCTTGTGCCAGAAATGGGCAATAATCTTCCATAATTTTCATTTTTTAGATGACTAAAGGAACATAATAAATACCAGAATCAGATGTAAATAACCACTTTTAAGGAGAGCATCAGGCAATTGCTGCACATTTGGAAGCTAAACATACTCGATACAAATCACCAGTTCCAAAGGTGCTTAATTGAAAGGCTTTTGAATACAGTGAACTCATTGCTAAGGTCGAGACTAAAGATGGTTGTGCATGGAAGTGTTAGTAGATTAGCAATTTCAAAACTACTCAGACCATCTGGTACCAAACACCATGCTTACATTCAAAGTTACTTTAAAAAACCTTTCATGCCCATTCTCCCGCTCAGTTTGAACTTCAGCAGGTCATCTTGACCATGTCTACATAGCTAAATGCATTGAGTTGATGCCTTGTCATTAGCTAACTAACCAGCAGAGGAAAAGGTGTACCTACCAAAGTGGCTCGTGAATATATGAGTGTGTTTCTGACCCGGGAATGTGTATGTATAACTATATAGCTGCACCTAACCCATAGATCATTACATATAATATTATTTATAAAGTCCAACTTCATTGCAATCAAATTAACTGTGAACAAAATTCCTTCACATTGACTTGTTTTCTCATCTAATTTATTTTCCACTCACACAAGCAAGTGTTGTGGGCAATACATGCAATATTATTTATTAGATTTGAAGCTTTCTTTGCTTAATGCAGTTGCTTTCTTAATAAAATATTTGAATGTTTTGTTGGTCACTAATTGGAATATTTGTCACTCAGATTTATGTGGAGACAAAACCTGCCATGACTGTGTAGCGCCCTACTGAAACTAAAACTAAAACATTATGCGAATGTAACGCACAAAAAAGAAGTGATGTGAGTACTTTTCTGATCTTCTTGTGAGTACAACAATCATGACAGCAAGGGAAAGTTCAAACTGATAACAAATCCAGCTGTATAATAACAATGACAATAAATAAGACTAGAAAATACTGTAACACACGGTAACTTATGCTGTACTGTAAATGCTAGTCCATGCTACCCAGATCTGATCTCAAAATTAGACGACCCACTTGTTGCCATCTGTAATAATGGTTAATTGTTAAATTATTCCTTTAGTGGCCTCTTTATATTGTTTGATGCAAACTTCTATTGAGAAGTTAAAATGACATGGGACAAAGCGGCTCATCTATACAGGTTTAAACCTAACTGTTCATGTAGATCTGGAGGTGCCAGTGGGGGTTTTCTCTTCTTTAGAATGAAGTTTAAAGCAGATGAACAACGGCAACAGCTTTTTCTCAGGTAACAGAAAAAACTTGGGGGATTTGCACAGTGTCTGTCAGTTTGCTTGTGTCGCTTTTGCGTCGTCTGTCCTTTTCCCAACTCTACTTTGCTTCTTCCTTCCCACCCACAATTCGGAAACGCAATCAAGCTGGCTCCAACAAGGACCCTCGAATCACCACTAGCAGCTAAAAAAGCTCACGGTATATTTAACCTCTGTACCCATCAGCAGCCACTTAAAAAACACTCCCTCGCCTGCCTGTGCACGCACACACACACACACAATTTTACTATGCTCACTTTACTATACTCATGCACACTATACCATGTGAGTGTCTTTGTTTGTGGACTGTACTTGTTTTAGTTTTTAACTAAAATCGCGCGTGTGTTTGTGTGTGTGTGCGTGTTCAGTTTGTGTCACTACTGAGTGGTGTGGCACTCTCTGATTAGCACCCATTTGTTTTCAGATGCTCGAGGAACAAAATAAGAGGCAGCGCTGACAAGAGGACAGACACGGCAGGATTAAAATACACACGCATGTCAAAATACAGTTTGAGACAGTTCAAACATACTTTTCTGTCAAGCTGTCAAATTATAAAAAAACAAAAACGATTGAGAGAAACCGTGAGGCACATTTAGGACAAAGACGCCTCAGGGGGAATGAATGCGTTGCAGAGAATGAAGGTGCGGGAATAGAGGAGGAAAAATGAAAGAAGAAAAGAAAGAGCAAAGACAGGCAGAGCCGTTAGGCTTTGTGAAACACGGTTTGGGCCCGGGATTGACAGTCACTGCAAACATCAACACTGCAAATGACAGGGTACACCAGCAAAAAGGCACCCATTCAAACACTCGCACAAACCTCTGGCACTGTTAGCAGAACTCTGGATAGCCTTTGTTAAAATCACCTAAACCTCCAAGAAGGAATAAAAAAGGCAGCATATTTCATTTGGCTGTCAAACTTTTTGGAACCCTGCAAAGCGCCAAAGGATAGAAGGGGTTTGTGCAAAAAGACAAAAAAAAAAAAATAAGTAGCACTGTGTAAAACTAAAAACATAAAAGACTTACTAGAGAATGGGCTATGTGAAAGTCAAACACTTGCATGCAGAAAATAGAACGGGTAGCATACCTCAAATGACTACAATCACTTTGCTGGCATGTGAATGAAGTTAATTTTCGGCAATTTTTGACTTTATAACATAGTTAGAAAATACAATTTCAATCCTGCAGCTTGAAGTCATTTATAGTCCTCGTGCAGCACGGGTTGCCCCACACAGGTGTTTTCACTTGTGCCTGATTAGACCACTTCTCAGGACTGTGGGGGCGTGTATATATTGGGCTTGACTGACATCTCCCTCGAGCTGCAGCTGTCTGGGCAACTTACTGTACGTCTTTGTTTGCTGCAACTGGTCAGACTATTTTTGGTGATATAATTAACAGGATAGCTGTGCTTCAACCAGAGCAGAGGTTTAATTAGCTGGAATGACTGACTGCATCTATTTAGCATTCAAAACTACGCAACTGTGTCAATCTGTCCCATACAGGTTTTTCACTTTCTTGGTGCAGTCCATCTACGCGTATTGCACTAAAATTGAAAAATTGTGGAGTTATAATGTAAACAGACACTTGCAGGAAAATGTAATTAACTACCCATTAGCCAGTGTACTCCAAGTGTTTATGATTGGTTAGTTAGGTGTGCATCATATGAGAAGTTTTGTAAGACCATGGGATTTGGTCTTACAAGTACATATAAAATCCCCCGCTCACCCTTGTGGGAGGTCAATCCTTCAAGCTCGGGTCCTCTACCAGAGGCCTCGGAACTTGAGGTTCCCGCGCAGTATCTTAGCTGTTCATAGGACTGCGCTCTTCTGGACATAGATCTCAGATGTTGTTACCAGGAGCTGCTGGAGCCACTCGCCCAGCTTGGGATTCACCGTAGCTAGCTCCGATTACCACTGGGAACACCGTTACCTTAACCCTCCACTATTTCTCGAGCTTCTCGTGTTCCTTCTTCCTGATGTTGCTGTCATCCGAAACAGCTACATCGATCACTACAGCCGTCTTCTTCTGTTTGTCTACCACTACGTCCAGTTGGTTAGCCACCACCATTTTGTATCTGGAAGTCCCACAGGATCTTAGCTCGGTCATTCTCCACCACCCTTGGGGGCGTCTCCCATTTTATACCTTTGGACTTCCAGGCCATATTCAGCACAAATACTACTGTATACTGTGCCGGCCACTTGGTTATAGCATTCCATGCCCTGCCTGCTAGCATCTTACACCGTGCTGTTATGTGCTGGATTGTCTTAGGTGCATCTTAAACGTTAGCCTGCTGCCATGATTAGTGCCTAGGATGAGGGACCTATGGAGTTAGTTAGCTAGTTAGATAGTTAGCTCCCCTGATTTTCGCAGGTTACTATCCTGTTTATTTACATACTTGCAACTTGATTATAATTTTAAGACACATTTTTTTTCTGTGGACCTTCAGCACTGTGTGGAGTAGGCCCACATACTGTTTCATACTTATTATTTGTACATCTGTCTTAAAGAGATTTTTTATCTTTCTGTTAATGTTAATTGTGCTTTGTTCTCTTTTAATCCCACAGTACTAACACTTGCATTAATATTCGTATCTGTATCATCTGTATTTCAGCTGCAACAACAACCCAATTTCCCTTCAGGGCTCATTAAATCTTCATCTACTTTGTCTCATTCACAGAAAGGCTAGAAAGACATTGTCTGTCAATACTAAAATCATTAATGAACATGTTTTTGTTGTTTGCTTCAAAAACACTGAGCACACACACAAAAACAGCCAATTGGGTGCTATTATGAACACTTTCTCTTTTCAGAGTTGAGAAATAAAGTTTTCAGAGACGATATCAGCCATAAAGATACGGCAACTGTAAAAGTGTAACACACAGGCTGGCTGAGGGTTTCTGTACGTGCTGAGTGCAGAGACTCAAAGAGGAAACAAGAGCAAGGATATCTACTTTTCTTTGAATGTGACAGAATTAAGTCTCTTTCCATTTCCACCTGAACCCCTCGGCCCCTTAAATCTCTTTGTTTCTGTGTGTCTGACAGTAAGAAATATGTCATGTCTACTTCACACTATTTTACAGCACAGAAAGGTCCAAATTAAAACAATAGGTGGTTTTACGGTAACCTACTGAAAGTTCTCCATGCTCCCCAATTTGCCTTTTTGCGCCGATAAGTCAGTAAGTAAAGTAAGACTCAGTGGAGTACGAGTCATTAAGGCAGTCTTTGTGTCATTTTTCTTTGGTTCCTTTTACTTTCTGTCACTGTCATATATTTTTCTGTAGATGCCTGTCTGACCTCATCACTCTCTTTTGTGTCTTTTTGCATCTTTGTGTGGAGATTTTTTTGTGCCTCCTGTCAATTGTTAACTCACATTCACTTTGTCCTCACTCTCCATAATCACTCGATTTCCTGAAATGCTGCCATCTGGTTTTATGTATTTTTGCTTCTTCACTGGCACATACCATAATGCAGGCAAATCAAATGTTATTTTTTTATTATGTCTGTATATGTCGATAATGAAGGCGGTCGTTTTTCTCTGTTTTCATTTATCGATACGTTGCTCTCCACAATCTGAATTCTCTCACCTTTTGTTGTATTTTTCTGTCTCCGTATCTTTACTCTTCCACTTCCTCACTTTAACTCCCCCCTTCATGCTCTCCCTCTGATCATTTTTCACATTTCAGATTGTGGCCGTGTTGACGGGTGCTGAAAACATCGACTTGCTTTGATGTTTGATGTTTGCTGCTTGTGTAAGTTTGTCTCGCTGAGCCTAGCGTTTGAAGGTAATAAGAGGTATGAGATATGAGTGTGAGTGGGGAGCTAGGCAGCGGGTACAGAAAGAAAAAGCAGAAAACCCCCTTTTCGTTTGGCGATTTGCTGGTTTGCAAAATTTTGACAATGAAAAAAATTGCTGCAATGGCATTTTTTAAAAAACATTATTATCCTTTATCTATTATTATTTTGAAAAATGCTAGCAAGCCAGAGCTCCAAAGATGTAGTCTACTGGCCAAAATTTCCAGCTGAATAAAACAATAAGTCAAGCAAATAAACATTAAATAGCATAATAGTAAATACATGAATGAGTTGTATGCTTCCAAAGAGTGGAAGAAGGGTATATTTTTGATATTTGCTCGATCTGTTTTGTTTTGTAGTGATATACATAAAAACGTGATAAACATTATACCATTTACTTCATGAACTCTCAGGATTAGATCATTGGGTCTTTATATATGTTATTAGAGATGGAAAAACAGTCATGCCATCTAATCTTGTCACTTCTCTAAGTTGTCAGAGGTGTGGATTAGATCATCACCAAGTCGGTACAGATGATGAAAGAAGACATTAAAGTGCTGATTCAAATCCAATCGTGCCTTACCACGGGATCTATGAGCTGTCTGGGTTATGGACTATATGACAAAGATGTCTAAATGGCGGTGGAGAGAGAAATGGGGAGAGCGATGGTGCCAATCCAATCTTGTCATATCTACAAACTGTCAAGTGCGGGTTATGCTCTATGACAACCATATCAGCCACATCAATATTATGGAGGTGAGGTGAGAAAGAGGATTATATGATAACTTTGTTGATAATGGAGGCAAAGAGACAAAAGCAAGGGTCCTGTTTGCTTCTGCATTCATGCAGGCTACGTGCTGGCAGTACATGTCTAACGCATTAGAAACTTAGTGTTAGGAAACACAGTATGACAATCAAAATGAACATTCAGATGCGCGTTGCAATATTTTAAAGATTTAAATTTATTTATTTTATTTTTTTTAGACATGAATGTGTTGAGGTTAGGTGGGGGAAGGACCCAGGACACGCTGGACAGGGAACACTTTGGTGTTCCCCCGATAAGGTGGAAGAGGTGGTCTGACCCGACCCCGGATAAGAGGAAAAAGATGGATGGATGGACGGATGGAGGGGGGTGAGGTTAATTCAAATATTCATAAAAATATTTCGTAATTTTAAGAACTTTTTTTTCCATATCTGAGCACAGTGACACCAACCATTTTTTCTACATTTCAGTTTAATTTCTAGAGTTACTTTCAGACTAAATTGTTGACACTACTGACTCATTGCATAGAGACCCGGCACACAGAATGCACTTGCCTTGACACAGCCCTCTGGTTGGTGGATAAGAGTTTTCTGCTTTTTATGGGCTAAATAAAATACAGTGGTAATATCCTCATGACATTTTTTTCACTTTTATTGTCAATTTTCCTTTCATGTTTTTTTTCACAGTCAGATCTATTGCCACTGCTCAATGGAGATTACAAAAATACTTCAGAACATCTAAGTGGCTGGCTGTAATAGTTTTATGTTGCATCAGGGCCTGCAACTAACATCTCAGCTTGCCTGCTTTGATCTAATACCCTACTGATGAAATTCATATGAAGATGTTTTGGTAACATCCTCTTCACATGCTTTTAGATCTGATATTACTCGTACAGATGTAGTTCAATATAAGTTTGATGTCATTTTTTTTTGGGACAATCCTTGAAAATGCTTGAAAATAGTGATATTTTTAAAGTAATGTGCAAAGGTTTTGAGCAACTCCTGATTTCTTTACATTTTGCTTGCATGGACTCAAGACTTCCTTGTACTTCCTTGGCTTTTTTCTTTGGACGTTAACTGCTAGTTCACTTTTTCATTTTTAGTTGAGTCATCATACCTGACCCTCATCAGAGGAATGTTTTGTTGTTAGTTTGTTTGTTAAACCAATAATTTAATCATAAAAAAGCACCTAAATCAGGTGATAAACCAGCATTACGTCTCAACATAACAAACAACTGACCACAGAACAAATTTTAAATGCTAACTTTTGATATAGTTTGTCTGTAGCAGCTTGGTGCAAAAACACATAATTTGTTCCCATCTCTTTCGTTGAATCTATGACAAACACCAATGATAACACAGTTTGACAGACATAAAACAGAGTTTTTTCCTCTATAAAGGTGATTCCCAAAGAGCTACTAGCTAAGAAATGTGTTGGATCTTCGGATGGTTTGTAGTGTGTCCGTAGAAAATTTAGGAAACTGCCCAAAAGGAGGACAAAAAAGGACAAAAAAACTACCTATAGCAGATGAGCAGTGGGCAAAAGCCATATCTTTAGACCTGACACGGGATGTATTTAAACACCTCATCTACCCCATTTACCACTAATAAAACTAGTTTAACAGGGATAGCTTTGCCCTGAAACAGCAAGATACTGATATTTTATTATAGTCATCTGGGCAGAAGCATTAAAAGACTTAACACAATGAAAAAAAAATGAGACAAAGAGCTTGACAGACAATTTGTTCTTGTCCTGGCTTATCAGATCTGTAGCTATCAGGGCAAAATGTGCAGCTGATAAGTCTATGATGAGGATGGCTTATAGGCCATGATGGATATCACCAGTGACAACCACCACCCACAAGGATAGATGAGACAGATAACTGACATAAGACATACATACTAAGAGCAAGATGTCTGGCATAGCCTTCATGCCCATTCACTCGTATCAGATCTTCAGTACAAGAGCTTACTGTGGTGAGTAGAGGCAGTGGCTGACAGACCTATTATTCCACCAAACTGATGTGTCAGAGGCAGAGAATTATTGGAGGGAGAGATGATGGTGATATATTGGGGCAATAATTGACATGACTAAGAGATTATAAATGATGGTGAGAGAAATAAGAAGGGGTATGTTATATGACTATTGGTTACAATATGATAATTATATAGTAATTAATTATAGAGGGGAAATGGCAAGGAGCAAAACAGAGAGATGTACTTTCCTGTAATAATATTAATCGCTGTTACAGTAAGTAATTATTTTTTATTGGCTAGCAGGGACAAGAAAACATATTCTGCTTTGTCAAACCTGGTTTCCATTTCAAATCCTTACTCCTCTGACAGCATCATTTTTCCACCATAATATTATAACCTAAATCAAAACAGCATGAAATAAAGTTAATATAAGTAAAATGTTGTCACTGTTGTACACTGTCTAAATAAAAGACCATGATTTATAAGTTTGCAGCTCTACAACACAGTCACAGAATAGGAAATGCGTTTCCGTCTGTGCTGGATATTAACATATTCGAGATTATGGCAGATTTGAAAGAGAAAAATAATGCCCTTACTGGCTTTTAAAATAATTAGCATAGCTTTGAATTTTAATGCTGCATTGCTAATAGACTTTTTGATAAACACTCTTGTCAGTCAAAGAAGTAAATTTGGCAACAACAAGAAGGTGACTCAAGTTATACACAGAGAAATGTAACAGAGAGAAAGTGTGAAAAAGAGCATGTGGGAAAGCAGGCGTGTTAGAAAGTGAGACAGTGGGCGAGATAAAGAGAGCAAAAGGGCAGAACTGTGTGAGAGAACGAGATGGATAGACATGCAGTCTGATCGCCATTTGGCGTTTGACAAGTAGAAAGCGATCCAGCTGAGGTCGCGTCACGATATGTCTACTGACTCTGCCAACTCAGAAGGACGGAAGGAGAGATGAAGATATAAAGAAAAAGAAAACATTATCGCAAATTCTTATGCAAACAGGAGACTAATAAAGTGTTTATCCTACAACTTCACAAGTAATGTCTATACAATTGAAAGCTGTAGTTCTTCGTAACCCAAGAACTACAAATCCCAGTATAAACAATTACTTAATCAGGTAATCAACCACCACATCTAGAGAATCCTTGAAGTATCTACCATTGATTTGTTTGTTTGTTTTTTGTTTTTTACCAATTAAAACAATTACTTAATTTAAGAGATATGTGCAATGGATTTATTCTTAAAATGAAATACTGTCTTTTAAAATTACTGATCCTGGGCTCCACACAAAAAATAACCATCGCTACATTTGTGTACTTTTAACAGACAATTCTAAAACGTTACAGGAACACTAAGTTTTTTTGTTTCTATACCAAAATATAAAAAGACACAATTAAAAGAGTCATTTCCTGTTCTAAAGAATACAGAAATATGAAAATAAATTATAATCCAGCAAACGTATATTTTTCCTGCTACTCTCATGGTCTGGGTGAGTTCTGAGGCTTTCTGTGTTGTTGGCGTCTTCACATCTCGCTTCCACAGACTAGCGGCACCTGTGAGTAATTAGGCTGCGGGGGATTATTCCTAGCCAGATCGTCTGCTAACCCTCGCTGAAGGCCGTCATAGTTAATGAATCTTGTCATAGTATTTTCCTTTACTGACCCTGTCCTTCTCTGATCACAGTTAACCTCCGGATGTCGTTGCTCTACATTGCTATAACCTGCCTTTGTACAGTTGATGATCTCTGTTTATGCCCACCTGCCTGCCTCCCTGCCCAGCACATTCTTGGATTTGGCTCTTCGGCCTTCCTCTACGCCTCACCTGGCTCACCTACCCCTCTATGCTTTGCTTAGGCTTGTGACAAAGTAAGACTGTTTACTAATTGCAACTTACACTCTGGATCAGCGGCTGGAATACTTTTTAACTCCTGTTTCCCTTCTTTCAGTGACTCTGACAATCCCACTACATAATTTCCCTCTGCTCTACACCCCACAGTTCCTGTACTGGATGTTGCCCAGTGTTGGGTTCCCCCCTCGTCCACAACAGCCAAAGGCTCCTCACGTATTGATTACCTGTTTTGTGACTTTCATAGTGTTGTTTTAGTTTATCATAATAGTGTTCTCATTCATAGTGTTTCACAGAAGGATTTAAGCTGTACTTATAGTACTGTGCAGGGAATGTGTATTCTCATTTATAGTTTGTCATACAGTTAGAGTTGTGTTGTGCTTCAATGCAGGCTCTGAAGTAAAAGTTTATTTTACCGGCAGTCTCTATGCTTGCGAGTCCACTCTCTTGCTTTGGCCCCTCGGCCGTGACATCTACATGATGCTTTCTATCCTGTCATAAAAATGTTTGCTTCTTATCTATTATTAAATCACTTAATATTATGCATGATTTTTTTCTTTGATTTCATCTATCTAATGTTAACTACAACCGACCAAGACTAGAACTGATCCGAATGAGTTTCATTTTATTTGGTTATGATTCAAAAATCAAAACCATTACCATGACAATAATTATAATGGGTCCCATTAATGCAACACAGAGCGAGACAAATGCAGAATCTTACCGGTAGGTAGGGCAGGATCCATGGTGGGTTTTTCCCAGGAGTTGACTTGTTCCCAGGTAAAACCATTGGTTCCCAGAGAAACGCTGTATCCACAGCTGCTATATGACTCCTCAAATGTACAGCCACCTACACAGGAAAAGAAAAAGGTGCATACATTTATAAAATGACGTTATTATTGGTAAAACAGGAAGTAGGAATTTATACTGTATTCTACAGACCAATTCACTGAAGAAGGGGTTGAACGTCTGAATTGCAAATGTCAAAGAGGGAAATGTAGTGTGTAAGAAAAAAAATGAGCAAAATTACAAAAAAAAAACCTTAATTGTTGTAATCGTTACAGTTTTAGCCTTGAGTTGGTAACAGCTGATAGATGTAGCAAGTCAATTTGCTCAAATTTAAAAGCCTTTCAACTGTAGGATGCAGCAAGCCTTAAGCAATTACTGTCACAAATGCAAAAAAGTAAGACTAAGTGCTGCATCCGTTTACTAAAAAAAGCATGACATGAATCATTATTTTGCATCATTTTAACAAAGAAGGCTTTAAAAGACGTCAACACAATCATCAGTGCAATTTGAGTCCCATATTGTGGGAACTTGTATTGAGATAGAGCAGAAAGTGATTATAAAACAATCATGTAATAGCTAATGGTGACCATAAACAGAATTAACAGTAGGGTCTGATTTAATGAAATTCTTAATAATCGAAACTTCTTCCTATTTATGTGACGACAAATACAGTCTTTATAAGCTCCCTTGGTACTGTTAACAGTATAATACCAATTAAGTTAACAGCATGAATTGAAAGTGCCAGTGCAGACAGACACCGTCACAGTTTATCAGGGAAGTGAAGAGAGCAGGAGGAGTGAGAAAGAAAGAAAACAGACTTTATGTGAGAGGATGCCTTTGCAAGAGAGAGCGAGAGAGTGAGTGAGGGGCACATGAAGAGAGAGCTCTGTGTGTCAACATGATTAAGTCACAGTGTCTCATCATTATTTCATGGCCCAGCTAAGACACATTTTCCACTGCATTAGCCTTCTCTTTTAGCCTCAAGCACTGCATACACACACATCTGCAACAGACTCCCTTAATTAGACATATGCTTTGACGCACAACCATTTTAATTTGTTTTGAAGTATTTGAAATTGGAGAACGTCATTGCTTTATTCACGAAATCATTTAATGCTTACTTTCTTTGTCTGCCTCTTTGTCCCAGTCATCCACTGGGGAAATAAATTTCAGTTGAAACTTCATCAAACATGTTTTTAGATTCCAACAAGGCCAAATCAAGTTGGCTTATGATGCTTTGTAGAATATTGGCAGCATTTAACTGTGAAATCCTTCTGTAGTGTTGTAGCATAGCTGTTGTGATGAGAGCTTAAACTGTACATCACCCACTGGCTTGTAAAGTCTTATCTTGAAGCTAGCTTTGAAGTGAGCATTTTGGTCCCAACATGACAAATAAGGGTAGGTAGACCGTGCTTTAAATAAAAAAAATATCTTAAACCTAATGACTGAGAACATAAAGTCATCTGCAAAGTGTTTACTGAGGCTACAGGTCCAGTGTCCTAGGCTGTTTTGCTATAGATGTCTATGCATTCTTACCTTTTTATTCCAACCTGATGATTTGGTTACAAATGGTAAATGGCCTGTATTTGTATAGCGCTTTTACTAGTCCCTATGGACCCCAAAGCGCGTTACACTTCAGTCATCCACCCATTCACACACACATTCACACACTGGTGATGGCAAGCTACATTGTAGCCACAGCTGCCCTGGGGTGCACTGACAGAGGCGAGGCTACCGGACACTGGTTCCACTGGGCCCTCTGACCACCACCAGTAGGCAATGGGTGAAGTGTCTTGCCCAAGGACACAATGACCGAGACTGTCAGAGCCGGGGCTCAAACCGCCAACTTTCCGATTGCAAGACGAACTGCCCACACAAATCACCACGAATTAATACCAGTTAGATAATAGAAGTAATTCAAGGGCCTTTGCATTGCCATCATTTTTCAGACCTGGAACCTACATCCATCATTTATATACAGTCTGTGGATAATGAACTACAGAGTTGAGACAGGTGAGATTTTCACAATCATATTAATGCAGATATAGGATATAGAGAGAGCTAGAGCATTGTTTACTATTAAAACATGCACAGGTTTAAACTACGCACACAGCAGCTGTCATATCCATATATCCACATATTGGTATCTTTAATACACACCCTCTGAATGGTGTGTAAAATATATGATACAGTTTTGATTATGCTTCTTCAAGCAAGCCTTACATCAACTGGGAAATGAATTTGAAAAACATGGGGAAAAAAAAAATCCATCCATCTGCATTCCGTTTGAAAAAAATAACCTCGAGCAAAGGGTGAAAACTAGGAAAACACTATTTTTCCTCACAGATATGAAAATAACTGTTATGAATTAATCAATACAGAGATAATTAGCCTTTATCGCCCCCTCGTTGTTCAGTGATCTCCTTAGAAATGAAAAGAAATCAAAGTGAACTCATTAGAACAGAGGGATAAACAGGCAAAGGGGGGCTGTGGGGTATCTATCAATATTCAATATCAGAACTGCAATTTTAAGGACCACAATCAGGGCACGACAGAGAGAGAGAGAGAGAGAGAGAGAATTGGCTCACAGCAGTAGCTAAAAATTCAGTGTGTGTGTGTCAATGCCCATGATCTAGTTTTGAAATTCAGTACGACTCCTCCCCTCTCTGCACACAAACATAATCACATGTTCTCAGTCATAAAATGCATTTCCATAATGAAAACATAACACTGCTACTCGAGTGTGAGCACAGGCGTGCGTGTGTTCTTCTGTGAAAGTGGATGTGATGGTGTGGATGTGTTGTGGTGGGATGGTACGCGTATGGGCTCATGTATGTGTCACTGCTTGTATGCATCAGCCATTATTGTTGGGTCTGTGCATATGGTAACGTGTGAATTAGTGTGAGGAAGCGTAATCTCTTCGTGTCTGAAGATCAGCATTAATGTATGAGATATATAAGGATATATAACAAATTATTAATACTGCAGCCTGTGTATACATACACAGATACACATGCACATGCACAGAGAACAATCGTGTGATGCCTGTTATATGTTTAATAATCCAAATTCCCTTAAATCGGTTTGCGATTCCCTACATCATTTAAATTTGGCAGCACTACTTTGCTCTACTCTTTGGCACTCTGTAATTTTCTGTTGTCAGCAAAGTGTCAACTTCTATGTCAGAGCATAATGCAAAACAACTGAAATCACCATCATCTCACTTAAATAAAACACTTTCCTGAATTACAATAAAATGCATTCAGCAAATAGGAAAAAGCATTCATTATCTGAGACATTTCACTAACACTGTCATGAATAGTATAGCCTACACATGAAAGGTGACTCGTGTATAAAACTGAGCTACATGTACCCAACAATCTGCAGTTCTCTAAAAGTATCTGCAAAGCCACAGGACTCCTTCTGTGGGTTTCCAGTAAACACTGGTGTATTGATACATGCTGCTTTTTAAAAAGTGGACTGATATAAAGTCATTGTTCTATTAAAGAGGTTTTTACATTATTAAAGTGCTATTATGGTATCAATTACTGTACCCAGACTCTACTCGGTATTTTATCTCATGCATTTTTGTTGGTGAGTCATAACAGTCCCCTTTCTCTCTGCTGTGCTGTTTACTTCACTGACATTTTATTCCTAAAAATAAAAAAAATAATTTTCTTTGGTGAAAAGCTCCAGGATAAAAAAGTTCTCCAGGTAGTTAGGGTTGTGCCGATGGATGATGATGTCAGGATTTGACAACAACGAAAGGCAAATTTTTTCTCTTAATGTAATTTCCCCACTGATAGATTAAATTAATGTCATTATTATGAAATGGCCACGCAAGGGCTGTGTATGGAACGGTTACAGTGACTCATCATCATCAAATCAGAGAAAACCGGAGACTGTTTATAGCTACTAGATGGATGTTTTAAGCTAGAGCATAATGTGACTGTGAATTTGCAGAAACATTTGTTAATGCTGCCTCCTGTCTTTTTTCCCCACTGAGCATTTTTGTGGGCGAAAGGCTCAACTTTGTGTAGGAACAGAATATAAAGAGCGAAGAACCAGCAAACGTTACAACTTATAAAAATGCTTTGACCACTTCAGAGGTTCAGCTGATGTTGTTCTACTCGCGAAATTATTTTATTAAATCAGTCAGCGTTGAACGTCAGCTTGTAAAGTGTTGTATTGTCTTTATCTATAGTCCCTCAAAGGTGAGCGCTGTAAAGTTACTTCCCTGCTTGTTCTTAACTGCAACTTTGCATATCGCTAATTACTAATATTATTTACCTTTTTAACTAACTCCTGTGACAGAATCTACAGATGCCAAAGATTCTGAAAAAGTTGTTCCATTTTAAATGCTGATGTGACCGATTGGCCTTTAAGCAGTTGGGTATGGTGTCTTCAGTGCCAGAGCATCATTTCACTTTCAGTCAGTTGTGGTTTAACCGCAAACAATGATCTCAGTCTTACTTTAACCACTTAATTCCTCCTTTCTAAGTGTTCTCTCATTTTTGGATGGTGTCATATTTATTTGCATGCAATACCTTGCTGGCAGCCTGTGAAAAATATTTAACCAAGATAAAAATGAAGGTCAACTCCAGCTCCCTGGAATCAAACCTATGATTTTCTGGCAACAGAATTTTGGAAGCTGTTTTTCAGTTGAGTAATTCTAGTTTTGCATTTAAAAATCCCAATATCCCAATGAAAGCTTTCATTTGTTCTTTCTTTTCCTTTTTTTTATTTTTACAACTCATCAATGGCAGTTACTCTCAACAAATTAATAGGCGACGGAGAAACTGCAAGGACTTATTGTTGTCACTGCAGTTGAGATGCAATTTGTTTGGCTGTCAACAAAACAGTCTCACCAAAGCGTAATAATTCAAATGATAATTACTTTTACGGAGTGCTAAAGGTTTGCACAAATGAGGTTTAAAGAGACACATTTCAAAAGGTAAAAGCAAATTGTGGAAAGTTTATAAAAAGTTTATAACCTATTGAGAGATGGAATCCTTTTTTTCCTGTTGTGTTAATCTGAACTATAGCATTGCTTCCTCCCCAAAGGTTTCAGTCTATTTCTAATGGGATTGTATGTTTAGGCCACAATTTATCAAGGAGTGAATATGGCCTGATTCATTTAAAATATATTATCAACACAAGTGCACGATAGCATGTAATTACCCAAATGTAATGTGTGCCTTCTAAGTATGCTGTAAAATGATACAATGTCACTGTATTAATGAATATTCAGGTTTTATAAGGAAATAGTTCTGCATGCATGTTTCCTCAATAACCTGATTTCTCTGCTTGAGCTCATTTAGCCTTTTGGTTAGGTTACATAGATCAAATCAACTCTATATCAACATAATAAATGCACGCACACACACACTCACTCACTCATTACGCAAGCAACCTAGCTTTCATCCACAAACGCTCGTAAACATGAGGATATAGCAAAGCAAATCCCCATAAGAGCAGCGAGAATAAGTTGGTGCCCAGAAAATATCCACTTACGCACACATGAACATATCGTCTAATGATAACACTTATTTAAAAAGAATTCCCTGTCTTTCTTATGTTGAAAATTTCATTCCCCAGAGGCACCAATAGCAGCCATTAAAGCCTTTCATGTCAGCAAAAGCTAACGCAGTTCGACAGGACCCACGAAGCCACAAACCAAAGGGGGGGGCACCCAGAGGCGTCAGACTCTAAAGAGTCTGTTTACTGCTCACTTAGATAACATCAACTGATCCTGAGCATCGCTGCATGTTCAAGTGTGTGTGCTGGAGCAAAGCCAGGTCATGTTACTGTGTGTTCATATGCGAGTAGGTGTGTGCAGAGCAAAACATTTAGTAAACCAAAAGTGGATAGTAATGATCTACCATAGGACACTGAACTTGATTGTCTCCATTTCTCAGTACTTCTACGGCATATCACTGGGAGATGTGGTATGCAAATTAAAATCTCAACGGTAAACAGAGGTGGCTACAACAACTGAATCTAGTTTTGATCAAGCTAAAAACTGTAAATGAATCATAAACATAACCCAGGAACAAGAACTTAAAGGACATACTGAATAAACTGTATACACATATATTTAATATGGTGTTTATTTCGTCTTTATATTTGCAGTTTGGTGTACTTTGTGTGTTTTGAGCTTACTTCAAGTTTCCAGGCATGCAAGTATATAACAGGAAAGTCTAAAAAAAACACAGGTATGACTTAATATATGAGTGTGTATGGCCGTGCATGTGTAGGCTTTCACTAAATAAAAGTGTGCGTGTACATTACTAACGCGCGCCCGTCGCTTAGTTAGCTTGAATTAAATCCACTGTCAGCTAACATGCCAGGAGCTTTAAATATTCCCATTAAGTCATTTAAAACATATGCTATTATATGCTATTTGCTCCCATGGTCTCCTTTCATACACACACACACACACACACACTTACACCCCAAGGCAAACAAACTCGCTGGCTATCTAAATGCCATTACTACCACCCGAATACGCTTGGATAATAAGAGAAAGGAGGCAGAGATTTGTTAGAGTAACACACAACTGGAACAGATGGATATAAAGTCTGCGTGTGTTCCACTTTATAAGTGTGAGTGCGAAACAAAGTGTTTGTCGGTGGCAGAGGTGAAATAATTCTGTTCATGCAACCAAAACTTGATTTAAAGAAAAAAAGCCAAAGTTGCAAAGTGAAACGTTTTGGGATTTTGCCCGAGTCACATCAGTGTTTTTGTCTGGAGACGCGAGGGAATGGTAAGAGAAAAAGGATGTTTACTATAGACACGGGTGTTACTTTTACAAGTGCTTTAATAAAAAGGGGTCAAGTAATTTAAAACACGGAGGATACTGGTATGTTTATATACAGTAGCTCTGTGAATTGAAAAGCTTGGAGTTCAAAAGTCAGCCCAGTGAAAGAAGCAATGAACCTAGTGAACCTATGCTAAATCCAATTTATTTGTAAAGAAGAAAAAAATTGAAGCTTGTACCAAAATACTGGTAGACCAAGGGTCACAAGTCTTAGTTGATTCTGAAAGGTTTTTAGGAGAGATCTCCAGTGTTTGTATGAGAGCAGAATGTAAGTGAAGAGTAAACAAGCATAGAGCCCAAAAACAGGAGAGCTTGTACAGATATGATCTGGTAACACACAAATGATTACAGGTACTGGCTTCATGTACTTTTTGGGGTATTTTTTTTGTTAAGTTTTGTATTCTAGAGTTGAGTGAAAGACCAAACAAATGAGTCAAAGACTGAGTAAATGGGTAAAGGGGTAAATAAATGAGCGAGTGAAATTTTTGTTAGTGTCTGCATTAAGTCCCACTAATACCAGCAGAGAGGAGATGCGCTTGAGTGCAGTCCTCCAAAAGTCGACAACGCGTAGCCAGACGGCGATGTCAGTGTCTGTAGCTACAATACTGACTGGTTGGAAATTGGCTTAAACTGGAAAGAGACAGACAGCTGAGCTAACAGCATGAGCACAAGCAGTGCTGTGGTGAATTTTCCACCTTCTGTCTCCTCTGGGGCAGCGGCTAAGCTGAAGGACTGACAACAACAGAAACACAAACAAGCGTAACCCACAGGCTGGTTGTTCTACATATTCTTGACACTGGCCCCAGATAATAATAGCATTTAAACATGGATCTGGAAACCTCTGCATAGCACAGATGCAGTATCTCGCCAGGTGCTTAAGCCAATTATTGAATACTCAAACCACTCGGGAGACTCAGTGAATGACAGCAAATGATCGAGATCATGAGCAACGCATAAAGAAGCGAGGAAATGAATGAGGCACTTACAAACTGGCAAGTAAATAATTGAGGGAAAGTAAATAGGTGTATGAGTAGATATAAATAATTGAATAAGTGAGTAAACATGTGAGTGTCTGAAGCTGTTTTCACAAATGAATTCTGGACGATATTGGGAGAATCAGGCCGAGACAATCAAACATCACACTAATTTTGTGCTAGGAAGCTGGCACGTTAAGTACTCCTGACTGTCCAATCTAACTTTTCAGACATTTGCACTCTCACATGCACCTCAGCTGCATATTGGCTGCTGGGCAAGAGAGTAAGTGTTATATTAGTGGATGAACAAAGACACAAATGTGAGAGAGAGGGATTGAATTAGTGAAAGGGTGAGGACATGAGTGAGGAAGCAAATGTTTAAGCGAGCAAAACAACAGTGAATGATGAAGTGGGCAACGAGGAACGAGTGAAGTTAGCGAGTAGATGACTTAACAAATTAGTGAACAGCAGATAAGTGAGAAAATGACCAACAGTTGTTGCTTTAAATCTTATCTCCTCTCCAGCGTGTATATGCATGTGTGTGCGTGTGTGTTAAAGTCTTAAAACAAAGGAAGTGTTTTCCTGACACTCTTATTGTGACTTTAATTATCTGCAACATGAATCAATAAGAGACCTGCCTTATAAACTGCAGTTCTGCATGAAAGTACACAGAAAGCAACATCACCACCAATCTGTTTCACTGGCTATCACCCACAACCACACACACACACACTTACTTCAAGGTTTGTAACACACGATATATGAAAAAAGCCCCTCATATAAAAGCCCGTGTCTGCATGTACTGTGTGTCAGTATTGAATTGGATCAAATTATGCTGGACAGAAGGGAAACTTCAAGGCATCACAGCATATAGAACATTTTATATACTACATTTATACAGCCACAACCATATCTGCATTGTCCACCCATACCCATTATTCCCTATTCATGACAGTTATAAACAAGCAATCTAAATCAGATAACGAAAAGTTACTAAAATAAGCAGTTATTTGTCTACACAATTGTCTGATTGCTGGTTCTTTTTAAAGCTGCAGTAATTTTCTTCCACTTCCCAAAACGCACTTTAACCTCACCCAAGTCAAGTGAACACACCACACACACTGACATGTTTACAGCACAAACAAAATGGATATACACACTTGGAAATTGAGTTAACCCTGTCTGGCCCTTTACTGGCAACCAAAGTAGTCCGGTCTGTTCTCAGTTTAACATGGTTGACCCAACAGATTAACAAGGCCTGTTTATTAGAAAGGAGGCCATCCGAGTCACCCAGGAGCTGAATTCTCTTAATCCCATTTGAGACGGAGCCATGTTGGTTTGTAGAAGCTAGGTAACCTTATTTTGGCATTGAATGAAAACCAAGGTGTCTCTGTTTTGGGTTTAAAAATGGTCTAGGCTATTTAAGATCAAGCTAAAATAGGTGTTGTGGAATACTCAAATGTTGTGGAATAGGGTTTGAAATATGACTGTTTTTGTCAACGCCTCTGGGATTTCACAGACATGCTCAGTGGTTCTTTTGATGCAATAATCAATTATGTATTGATGCTTATAAAGGGCTCCTAGGCAACAATTTTAAAAGTACTAGCATAAGCATGATTTTTTTCAATATGCAGGGTTAATATTATGAAATAACCTATTTTGACCCCTTTTTCCTAAAAGTAACCAAGAACAGGACACCCACCACAGGCTCCCCATCAGCACTCATCCAAAGCTCTCTCTGCATCCACTTTTTTACACGAATGCTGTCAGATACAGAGATTCTGAGCAATCCTACCAACCACCACCCTCAACACGCCTCTGACATCTGACCAGTATTTATTCCAAAGGGAAAACGCTGGCTCCCCTAATGTTAGAGTATGAGGTGTAAATTTATTTTTTTTAAATTTTAACAATACTTCATTTTTTTAAATTGACACCGACTTGTGTACCACAAATTCAGCTTCATGGGAATTCTTTACAGAACATTTGTTAAAAGAAATGTAGTTTTCTATTCAGTTAATTCAATATATCAGACATTGTTAACCAACAAATATTTACTATTTTAATAGTAAAAAATAATCTTCTGTTTAATAGCTGATAAAAGATTAAATTCTATTTTAATCCTAGAATTTACATATATGTGTGTGAATTGCTTTAGTAAAGCATTTTACGTTACAGCAGTCCCAGTGTATATGTCAGGGACTTTTATTGTGAAAGGGACAGGAAGAAACCCTTTTGGTACATGACTAGAGCAAATTAAATATCTGTTATTAGTCAGGAGTGACAGGACTAATGTTCTCTTTAGACTACTACTCTAAAAAGGACTTCAGTGGGACTTAAATGTGTTTGTTGCTGCTTGGAAACAATCTGCTGATGGAGATTGTGTGGAATTACATAAGGTACTATAATACCTACAGTATTTTTAGATCAAGGAGAAGAGGTTTAAAAAAAAAAGCAATATTTATCCATATAAATGATAAACATATGTGATCTTGACTCATAACCCCTTAAGTAACCTTGGTGTAAAAAAGATCTGACAGTGTCAGATATTAGCAGCAATTAGCAGCCTTGTCAGTCACAGTCATAAATATAACGATGAGCTTTCCATCACTTTCCAATTGGTTGAATCACCACAAACAAAGCATTGCACTATTATTGTTAAACATCCAGTTGGTTTGGTGTCAGCAGACATATGTGGGTTACTCAGCCACTTATGTCATGCATGTGACATTGGCATAAGAGGCTGTCGGAAACTCCACACCTTTAAAATTGTTACACGATCTGAGTCACAAAATGAGTTATTTGGTGAAAAGACACACACACACACACACACACACACACTGGAGATAATGGTACCCAGTGATAGTCACGCTCACTCTCAGTGAAACCCAAAACCTCTCAAAACCCCTCTATCCCCTCTTTCTGTCACACACACCCCCACCGGGGTACTGTAGATTTTGTAAAATTCCTGATGTGGTCGTGTTCCTATTAGCATGCTAATCCTGCTCTGGATTACAGTGCTGTCAGAGCACTGCATTAATAAACCACTTCCACCTCCATCCTGTTCACTCTTAAACTCACTTTCATGGTTGCACAGGCACAAACGTGTATTCCTCTGCTCACAGAGTATGAAAACATACACTTGCTTCTTTTTTGCCATTTTTGACACTCACTGTAAGCAAAAAAGTGCACACATGTGCACGATGTCTTTGTCACAAATATGCACTCGCAGCACAGAGGAGTTTTAATCCTAATACTCTCATTTACACTCTGTCATGTTTTTGAGAGTTCTGATTCCACAGAGGAATTTAGAGCCACAGAGAGGAAGAGATTCTGAGTCATCACAATAAACAGCACTTTGACAGGAGATATGAGAGTGCTGTAGGCAGTTTGTGAATACCCTGAAATCCTTACGGGGCATCATTGTAGTAACTTTCAGATGTTTCTTTATATTAAATAACAAGGTTTCAGAGTGAGGTTCACAAGTCATTTGACCAAGGGTCACAGCTTGTCATCAGTGCACCTCCATCTGCGATTAGTTGTGTGCCTTTAGTAATGTCAATAGTTCAACAGCGTGGGGGCGAAATATGTCATGCTGAATGGGTACTAATGCAGTTTTGATCATTTAAAAGTCTGCACTTGCCTTTACCCAAACATTAAAGTTAACAAGACTGTACGGCTCCAACTAGTCCTTTCAAGGGCACACACAAACACAGGGCCATGAGGATAAACCCTCATACACATACGCTCATCTCTAACACATACAGAGAAAGAAGCAGGCCAACAGAAAGACTGATATCTGTGCACACACAAACACACACTCCTGAATCTAGCTCTAGAGACGCTCTCTCACACACTCTCTGTGGTGCTCATTAGGAGAGGTAGCAGGTCCAGCCCTCCTCCTGGCAAAACTACAGGGTGGACCAACTCCCTCTCTGTCCTCCTCTCTTCTTCCTCTCCTCTTCTCCTGTCAACTTCAGTGTTCCTCTGCTACTCTTTCACTACTCTGTCACTTTCTTTTTCTCTCCCTGCACATGCTTTTTTACTCTTCTTTTTGCACTCCTGTCATTTTTTTTTTGACTTTTATATTTTATTTTGCCCACATTTTTCTTTGATTTTTCTTCTTACTACTACATCATCTTACTGTTTCATCATTCTCACGGTTTCTCGACTGCCCCACTTCCCCCTGTCCTACACCTCTCTTTTTTTAATGCCAACTCACCTCATCCCTTTCTTCCCTCAAGCAAGTGTTTCTCTTATTTCATATTCCTATTATTCTTTTATTCTGGACCAGAGTTTCACTGCCAACACATTTGGGCTATATGTAAATCAGCTTTTTTGGCATCTCATAAATGTAGTTTACTAACAGACTACTAACTAACAGATCTACAGAGCCTCATTCATTGTGAATTTCTTGAGTTGACCACTGCAAAG